>LR812519.1:71505801-71605500 GCA_903798195.1 Danio kyathit
ACTTAAGTATTTTTTTGGCTACTTTGTACTTGTACTGAGTATCAAAAATATAAGCAACTTGTACTCTCTACTTGACTACATTTTTGATTGAATATATGTACTCTTTACTCCACTACATTTGAACGGACCTTACCGTTACTCATTGCATTGTGATTGTGCGCGACAAGTCGGCATCTTTATCAACCACGGCTAATTTGTTGGGTGGATGAGGCGATATCGCCATCTGCAGGGTGCTGAAGGTACTGCATGCTATTTATGGGCTAAATCACGTAAATATGAATTAGCAGCTTGCCTAATACCAGGTGTTTAATTAGCGACATGGCTGCAGCCAGTGATGAAGCTGAAGCCGGCACATCAAGCAGTGCCAGCACTGATGATCAGCCATGGCCTTATCTGAAAGAAATGTTTTCATTTGCCGATATACAGAATGGCTCTTACAGGATGCGGTGTCTACTTTGTTTGCCACGAACCACGAAAATAAGTGCTTTTAAGAATTTATCTTAAAATTTAAAAAACACATTGAGGTAAGAGTCTATTTAACGTGAATTTAGTCAAATTATGTCTGACTTTACAATGGTATTGTAAGTATAATGTTACCAAAAATGAATACAGTTACTGATATGGCAAAACCCACTGCGACATGACTATATTTTAGCTTTTTTTTTTTTGTGCAATGTGAATAAATGTATCACTAAAATTATACATTTAGCATCAAGTGCATTTAGCTGTGAGTTTGTGTTTTATTACATTCAGTATGAGTAAAATACTTAAGTTCTTTTAAAATCGGATACTTTAATACTTTTACTCAAGTCTTATTTGAATTGGTGACTTGTAACTTGTAATGGAGTAATTTCTACAGTAAGGTATCTGTACTTTTACTCAAGTATGGTTTTCAGATACTCTTTACACCTCTGCAGTTACCCAAAAATGAAAATGCACCTACTATTTACTCCCTTCACTTGTTTCAAACCTGTTTGAGCTTTTATTCTTTCTGTTAAACAGAGATAAAGATATTTTGAAGAAAACGTTTTATGTTTAAAAGAGAAAGAAACAGCAGCAGGTCTAAAATGAGTGAAGGGTTAGAAAATATTGACAATTTTCCAGTTTAGGTGAAATATGTATTTGTCTTCTACCCCAGAGCTAAAATCATTAGGTTTTACATAGCATATATATATATATATATATATATATATATATATATATATATATATATATATATATATTCTGTAACATATTGGAATGTCTTTATAGCCGCAAAAAATAACCTGAAACAATGTTCACTTAACATCTTTTTTTTTTTGGTTACTTTATATATATATATATATATAAAAATAAAAACTTTAAAAAGTTAAATAATACAATTTTGGTTATTTAAAATGAATATATAGCCTATAACAAATGCCATTATATCTTTTTTTTATTTAGTAAATGCATGTTTTTATTTAATAAATAATGTATTGTCTTTTTGGGCTACCAAAAACTGAAGAGTGCCTGCTTGAGGGTTACCAGGAATTTCGAAATTTTGCTAACACTGTCTTGTTTTGTTCATTTCTGCACTGACACTTTGAAATAGATCTGCTTCATGATCTGACTGCAGTCTCGGTTCATCTGTTATCTCGGTTATATTAGGTGCTGCCGTTAATCTGCGGGTCAGGTAATGAAAAAATAGGTTGCATGATATTTAAGTATGGGTGGGTCACGCACGCGTGGATGAGATTTATTTAGCTTGGTCATGCAAACTTTAACTATTTTCTCTGAAATATTAAGGTGTTTTAAGCAATCTTGACAGACTGTAACAAATATGCTTTCATTTTAAAAATCGCTCATAACGGCTAGACATGCTGTGAACATCTCTGTTCTCAGGTTTCTGCTCTCTCGTCATCAATAACTCTCAGTCTGAGAACATGTTTAGTGCTGCGAATTTTGTTAAGCCTGTCCTGGCTCATTGTGGTCAAATTGCTTGCTTTAATGGAGAATAGGCTATTGTGTATTGAGGATATAGGCAAATATATCGTAGAGAGCTGAGACCCGCATGACGACTTTAAAGACGATATTTAGCTTGTTTCGGATGATATATTACATGTTTTAATTACATTATTATATAAAATTAACAGCATTATTATTTTAATCATCATCATTAATAATAAACGAACTACAAATAATTTGACAGCTTCAGCTGTTCACATCAACATCACTTGGTCGGCACTTTCGGACTTTACCACCACGCATCTTTAGCATGAATTGAAATAGACTTTCCTTCCTAAAGGGAAAAATACAATAATTTTTCAAATTTGCAAGGCGATTATAGACATGTATTTGCAATTTCACACACATCAGCATGTGAAAAATTTATTATTTCCATTGCGCGCCCTCTCTCTCTCTCTCTCGCAGCAGCTGACGCGCGCTGCACGTTAGGGCTCTACCATACACAGCCCCATCTCATAACAAATTAATTTGCAACTTTGTTGCATAAAAATAAAAGGCTAAATAACTCAATTTAATTAACAAACAAATTAAATAAAATTATTTGTAAAAATGAAACTACAGAAAAAAGAAAGTGAAAAGAACTAAAACCAGCTCAAATGATCTGTTCTGGAATAACAGGTGCTGGAATCGAATTAATTCGATGGAATGATAAACACAGACATGCGCATATTTCAGAAAATAGCCGATTTATTTAATTAAAAAATATGTTAGGCCTATAATTATTTATATAGGCTATATATATAAAAATTATATATATATATATATATATATATATATATATATATATATATATATATATATATATATAATTTTTTTTTTTTTTTTTTTTTTTTTTTTTAATAGTCTATAATAAATTACCATTCATTTTGGCTTTAAAGAATATTGAACAGGTTATTAATAACTTATCAAAGAACATTTTACTGAGCTCAGTGAAATGTTTTGTATGTAGGCTAATATTAGAGCCATGGCTGCGGCGCGTCGGCAATAGTCTAAACGAAATTGTTTCTATTATCAGACAAACGATAAACACATATCCCAAGCGCAACATTGTGTTAGATTTTAGCAAATACAGAGGTGACACTGTTAATGACTACTTTTGTGATGATGATCAGACCTGAAGCCGCGGCGCGCTCTACTGAAAAAACAAAACATGGATAAATGCACGGCATAGAAACAGTCACGCGCAGACGGTGAGACCTCCTTCCGCCTCCCGTCTGAAAGGACTTTATTGCATGCATCCTTGTTTCTTCTGTGCGAAGATAAATATAATTTCATTTGCTTTCATCCATTTATATTATATGCATTTTGCAGCAGTCCAGCTGATAACGGCATGGAACCATCAAACCACCCAAAGCCACCATCAAATCCTGTCCCGCGGACCCGCGCCGCACTGTTGCAGAGTCTTTTAGCTGTAAGAACGCGGTGATTTGCATTGGTTTGAATTATCTTCTGAGATATAACATAATGCAAATGAAGTAGATTATTAAATAAGTTTTTAAAAAGCAGCCGAAAGTTTAGACCTATTCAATACGTTTACAAACGGTTAAATAAATGAGCAAATTAGAAACATAACACGGCCGCGGCCATATATCGTGTCAGCGATCTCACAGGGGGACTATATGGCAATCTGAAAATGTCTTATATTGCCCAACACTAGCCGTGAGATAGCGTTGGTCTGTCATAGCCTAAATGGTTTGTTCTTCACTGAAGCTTTAACAGAAGTGTGTGCCGCATGTTCACCTCTGACGCATTCAGCCTGTAGCCTAGTTTGGGTTTTTTACATATAATGTTGATTACTTAAAATGTCTTATTTTTTATTTTTATAGTTTATATCTATAAAATGAATGCCTAGATTATTTCGTTATGATTAAGCAAGAATCATAATGCATTGCGTATTCAGCTCATTCTTCAATAGCCTAGATTCCTATGTATTTTATAAACATATGGTTTATAAGGATTAACAATTAATCGATTGATTGATCGTTAATTTAAATGATCATCGATGATGGGATTTTGTAGAAACTGACATCCCTAATATATATATATATATGGGTGATTCCATGAAAATGTCAACCTTATCATGAAAAAATAAACTTTTGACCAAAATAACAAAACCAATTTAAATTTGCTCATTAAGGTCTGTATTTTATTGTTATGATGTGCTCTTGTCGAATTTTTAAGGAAATTGCTTTGTTTATCCATGAAATATGAGGATTGTGCCAATTGGAAATTTTTGTTTCATCAAACCACATTGCATGCTTTCAAAAAAGAGGTTAAAGACAGACTTTTTCCATGTTTTATTTTAACAGTAAGCATTCTGCAGAAGGATTGGGGTCTGCAGTATAAATAATTACCCTCCCTTTTTCATAACATCACTGTATTTAAGACATCACGCAGCTTCGATCACGTGTCATGTCCGTAACGATTTAATGAAAAAGTTTATATTGTGTAATAAATATTAGCACAAATAAAATGAAACTATACATACAAAGCCAAAATATGTCCATGCTAATTATGATTAACAATTCATCTCAGGTCTTTGTTTTAAACAACCATAATTTTGCGTTAAAGACATGATCATTTTAAACTCCCTATTATAAGCAAATGACTATAGCGCATATTTGTTCATAATGATGCTGCATTACAATTACTGACTTACATTACATAATATCCATAATATGTTATATCAAAAACTGAACATTTTAGTTAAACAAACCACTTTAGTAACATTTCAGAAATAAATGTTTAATAAAGATAACATACCGATTTATAAATATGTTACATATTGCCATAATCTTGGCGCATAATCTTGGTGTTTTGGCGATGCAGCATAGTGGACCTTGTGTTGAAGCACTTCTTGTTTATTTGGTAGATAACTGACAATCAAATAATACATCAAATAATTAAGATTCAATTTATACCAAACTAAATTCATTTCAAGAAGATATTTTTTTAAGAGAAATATGTGAAATGTATATTTTTGTTCGTCCCTGTCTTACACAACTGTTTTTTTTTCCGTTCCGTATAAAATAAGGTTTCGTTTGCCTGGCAGGGAAATATACATTTTAAATACATTAAATATAAAGGCTGGTTATTTTATATGTATGTAGCTGTGATTTTGTTAGACATTATTTTCTTGAGAAATTGCAAAGACAGCATTTATCCTGTCAAAATGTGTTTCATCGGCACTGTCATGGTCGCGGCTACATTGTACGAAATCTTTACAAGGGGAAATCTGATGCATGACTAATAAATATAAAAAAAACAGGGGGTTCAACACAAATCATGTCGCGGATAAGTGCGAAAAACCAAATGCAAACATTAAATAAAAGATTTCGAACCTGAACACTTCACGCAGAAGCAACCTGCGTAAGCCCAACGCTATCTCCTATAATGTTAAATCTGCAAATTATTTCTGCACACTTGCACGAGGCTCTCTCAGATTTGAGGCTGGCTTAATATCCTCTTAATATATCTTCAGTCCAGTGCTTACGCTACAATAACCTCCATGCATTTGGTCTTTTTTCCACTGCTCAAAATGCGCACAATACACACATTTAAAAGAGCGGTGTTTGCAACGCAATCTCACGGCAATTCGTAACTTTTTGATTAAGTGGCTAATTCGTATGAATTCGTACGATCTAAATCGTACAAATTAGTACGATTTGCTCATCACCCAATGACGGTTGGGGTTAGGGGTGGGGTTAGGTGCCATGCCTCCTTTTTAAAATAGTACATTTTCGTACGACTTAACTCGTACGAATTAGCCACTAAACTGACAAAACGTAAAATACTTTCCTCCTGAGATCAGGCTGGGTGTTTGTGGTTCATGCGCGGGTCACACTGCAGGCACATGCACAGCCTCCAGCGGAGTTTTTGTTTCATGCAAAGCATAATATGTTTTTATTTTATTTATTAAATAACTATTTATAAACATAAATTATTAAAGCGACACTTCATTTTCCAAGCACTTTATCCAAAATCTTAAGCACTTTTTAAACCTTGAAAATAGGCTATAGCCTCCTTTAAAATTAAAACATTTTCAAAGATTTCCAGCACCCGGCAATTGCGCTTGACTGCTTATTAAAATCATATTACAGACGGCAAAATAAAAATAAAATCTTGATATTGATCTAAGCTTTAACTATAGGAGTATATTTGTTAAAAAATCGATAGGATCAGCTGTAAATATTTCATTCAATATTTTTACACAATCGGTTATAAACTATAGCCTATAAAAGATAAACAATTATATATCGTACACGCCAATAACCAATGACTATTTTTTCTATTCTTGTTTAACATAGCCTACACAAAACTTTTCTTCTTTACTTCTATGACATTTTTGCAACCTGACATGACTGCCGACATGAAAACGAAAGCAAGCGCATAGAGTGGACAAATTAAACTATTTATTCCATCGACTAACACATTAACTAGAATTAACTAGAATAATCTTTGTAATCAAATATAATAATGCCATAACTGTAACACAACTAGATGTTGATACCCTTATCCACACAGCACAGTCTTGGCGCACTTACAATCCAGCAATGATTCAAGTTCGTCTGGAAACACTGACATCAGAAGCTCGATAAACATATTATAGCTGAATATGTTTATTAGCAATTCTATATCATTCATAATAATAAAAAAAGCACCATGTTAGCATGCAACATTGTTTCCGAATTGAGTTTTGAACATGTGAACGCGCGTTAACCTTTAACAACACCTTCCCTAATATGAATTAAATATAAGGTGATATCTATTTAAGTGTGATTAATTGTGCAACCTTACCATTCAGATGTCTCAGAGGTCAAAGTTTGTTGGTTTACATACCCAACAGATATCCACAAATAGGTCTTTGTTAAAGTTTTGAAAACATTTGTCTGATTTTCATAATGTGTCAACTGTCAATTTTAGAGCAGTCACGCCCGTAACAAAGAGTGGTCACGTCTGCAACGAAGAGAAGTCACGTCCGTAACGACAGTTTTTCCTCATTAAGACAAAAAGGAAAAACTAAATAAAACAAATTATATATGTTGCATGCAGAGCCAACCCTTGTCCTTTTGAGTGTTATAATATTTTTTGGCTTCTGCATTTTTATTCACAGAATTTCCACAAAGTATGTCAACTCACAAAAACGCACGTCTTTTTCTCCATCATGCTAACATCTCAACTCACAGGACAACTTTTCACCTTGACGAGAAATCATCGCGATTTAATCTCGCGTGATCTCGTGACACTTGGCTCGTTACTGCTAACCATTCAAACTTTTCTTAAAATTGGAAAAACATTTAATCACACCTTTAGCTCTGTAGAGCTGCAATCTTTTTAATCAATGAAACATCTTGCAGTGGGGTTGGGGCGAGCCCTTAAACAATGATTCTCAAACTTGATCCTCAAGGGCTGGTGTCCCTGTAGAGTTTTGCTCTAATCAAACACACCTAAACAAACTAATCAGTGTCTTCAAGATCACCACAAAGCTACAGGTAGGCGTGTGTGATTAGAGTTGGAGCAAAACTATGCAGGACACCGGCCCTCCAGGATTGAGTTTGCCCATCCCTGGCTTTAACACTAATCAAAATATTTTCTTTATTAACAGGCTGTCCTAAACTAAAATATTGCTATTCAAAAATTTTTTTTTACTCCAGGAAGTCAATAGACTTGGGAAATTTTATTTCTAAATAGCACGTTTTATTATTAAAATCCAAGTAATGTCCTGTAAGTCCTGGTGAGGGCGTTTCAAGCAGGTTCTTGCTGGTCATGTTCTGGTCCTAAGCCTTCTGACAAGCAAGAACCAGCAGCCATGTTTTAAAACTTACCATTCCAGCATTAGGCATGGGCTGGTATAAGATTCTGACAGTATGATAACCTTGGATAAAAATATCACGGTTTCACGGTACCACGGTATTGTGATTATTGCTCTAAATTATATTCTTTTTAAATGTCTGGGTAAAAAAAGAATAATAATTCCCCTTTGAACACAATATATTTTATTTTGAGAAACATTTATAATAGTTTGGAACAGTAAACATGTCAGACTAAATAATTTAAATGACTCATTGACTTCTGCTGTCTTCATTAGTTTCAGAAATAGGGATGTCCCGATCCGATATTGATATCGGAAATCGGTCCGATATCAGTCCAAAAAAATTTATAGGACTGCGTTAAAAATCTCCGATAGAAGCAGTCTGTTCCACTCTAAACTCCGTTACAGCTGTTTTATCGAGCAGCGTCCAGAGCCAGCGTGCAAAGCCCACGTGATCACAACACTGCTTGCTGGCAAAGTCCCTTACAGATTTAACATGCTCTTCACGCTAAGTTATGGTGTATTACGATAGAAATCTATTGTGACGGTAGCACACGCTAACGCTATCAACAACGGCACATCTATACTGGTTTATTTACTTCATGTCAAGCGATCTTTACATTGTTTTGTATACGCTGCTAAGAAACGCAAGGCACCGAATGGCGGCGAGCCTCATAGAAAACGTTTACAATTCGGTCATGGCATATCATGGTGCATCCAGTGTGATCGATACCCAATTCAACACCTGCGCTTCCGACACAAAAGACTTTACCTCAGCGGCGCGGTTTTGTGTGCGTGAGAAACGAACACCGCCACAGACTCGCATGCTCTGCTGCTGCAGACCCACAGAGATGCGACCTGTTCACAAAACCTTTAACTAAATAGACTGATCCAGCTCATTATATACTGTGCTTTCGCTTTCTATAGCTGCGTTTTTGCATTACTTTATATGCGCGCGCGAAAGAGAGAGAGAGAGAGAGAGAGATAGTTATCCTCATAATGGAGATGGTGTTAATCAGGCTGTAGAAAACATAAATTACATATTTGATTATTTGGCAACAATATCTAATATTAAAACTACTAAGAAAACTTTTAAACAGAAACAAGAGAATGAAAAATGGTTTGACTTTGATTGTAAAACAATAAGGAAAAACTTAAGACAACTAGCAAATCAAAAACACAGACAACCAGAGAATACAGATGTACGTCTTCGGTACTGCGAGGAGCTTAAAAAATATAAAAACACAATCAGAAAAAAGAAAGAAGAGTACATCCAAAAACAGCTCAAAACAATTGAAGAATCTGTTGACTCAAACAATTTCTGGGACAACTGGAATCTCCTTAACAAAAAGAAACATGAACAGCTAACAATACAAAACGGAGACACCTGGAAAAACCACTTTGAAAAACTGTTTAGTAAAATAAACATGAGTACGGAACAATCGCTTATATATGATAAATTAACTCATACAGAGCAAATATTTGGCAAATACCAAAATCCGTTAGACTATCCAATCACAGAAAAAGAGCTACTAGATAAAATACAAGTCCTACCAACAAAAAAGGCAAGTGGTCCAGACGGTATCCTTAATGAAATGATTAAAAACACAAATCACAAATTCCAATTGGCTATAATGAAACTGTTTAATTTGGTTCTGAGTGTTGGTGATTTTCCTGACAAATGGAATAAAGGATTAATAACGCCCATATTCAAAAGTGGAGACAAATCAGACCCTAATAATTACAGAGGCATCTGTGTGAGCAGTAATCTGGGGAAGCTGTTCTGCAGCATCATCAACACCAGACTCATAGGCTTCCTTACAGAGCACAATGTCCTCAGCAAAAGTCAGATTGGGTTTCTGCCGAATTACAGAACATCAGACCATATCTTCACCCTTCAGACTCTGATAGACAAATACGTCCATCAAAACAAAAACAAAATATTTGCTTGCTTTGTAGATTTTCAGAAAGCATTTGATTCAATTTGGCATGAAGGTCTGCTGTCTAAACTTCTAGAATCAGGAATCGGTGGTAAAACATACGACATTATAAAAACAATGTATTCCAACAATCAGTGTGCAATTAAAATAGGAAATAAGAGAACAGAATTCTTTACTCAGGGGCGGGGGGTGAGACAGGGCTGTCCACTGTCACCAACCCTCTTCAATATTTACATCAATCAATTGGCAATGCTTCTAGAGCAAGCAGATACGCCGGGTCTCACACTATACGACTCTAGTGTAAAGTTCCTGCTGTTTGCAGATGATCTGGTGCTGCTGTCGCCAACAGAAGAGGGTCTACAGCAGCAGCTGGATATCCTGCACAGCTTCTGTCAGACCTGGGCCCTGACCGTTAACCCAAAGAAAACCAAAACCCTAATATTCCAGAAAAAACCCAGATGTCAGGGAAAGAGACACAGTTTCACCCTTGGCATGACAAAAATTGAACCTGCCACAAGCTACACATACCTTGGGTTGAAAATAAGTGCTAATGGAAGACTAAATATGGCTGTGAATGAACTAAAAGAGAAAGCGAAAAGGGCCTTTTACGCCATTAAAAAATCAACACAATTAGAAATTCCAGTTCGTATCTGGCTCAAAATTTTCCAGTCGGTGATTGAACCTATAGTGCTATACGGGAGTGAAGTGTGGGGTCCTCTCCTCAGTCATGAGTTTGATAAATGGGATAAGAATCCAATTGAAAGCCTCCATGCAGAGTTCTGTAGGAGCATCCTCAGGGTACAGAGGAACACACCCAGCAATGCATGCAGGGCAGAATTAGGCCAGTATCCTCTACTCATGCGAATTGAGAAACGAGCCGTCAAATTTTGGAAACACATAAAAATGAGTGACCCCAACTCTTATCATTACAAAGCCCTCAAAAACCAAGAAATGGACATTGAAAAAAGCCCCCTGATTCAGATGGTCCTGAAGCTGCAAACACAAACCAACATAACGAATATGACTAACAGCAGGCAGCATCAGGACACGGACATGCTCATCCACAGAATTAAGCCCAATCAAATAAAAAATGCACGAAAAGAAGAGTATCTGACCTACTGGAATGAAGCAGCGGCAAAACAAAGTAAACTTCAATGTTATTTAGACCTAAACAGAGATTATACCACAGCAACATATCTGAGTGCAGTAAAGGACAGTAAATTAAGAACAACAATGACCAAATACAGGCTGAGTGCTCACAGTCTGACTGTAGAGACGGGCCGATACAGACAGAACTGGCAACCCAGAGAGAGCCGCATCTGCCCACACTGTGCCCAGACAGAGGTGGAGACGGAGGAACACTTCCTCACCCGCTGCACAAACTATCAGCACATCAGAGAAACATTCTACCCCAAACTACAGAGCATTTACCCACAATTCACTGAGTTAGACAATAAAACACAGCTTCAATATTTACTAGGGGAAAAAACTGACTGTGTCCTTCTAGCGGCACAATACATTAATGCCTGTCACAAAAAGAGAGAGCAGACCAATAAAACCATCAGTGATGCGCCTGCAAACACACACACACACACACACACACACACACACACACACACACACACACACACACACACCTAGATTATTATAAATGAATCATTGTAAATATACTGATTATTATTGTTTTTATTACCGTTTTATCCTAAAATGTTGATTGTTAAATGGACAGTTTATTCTGATCTTTTATTTTATTGATATATGTGAATAATATGATACATTGAATGATATATGATATATATGAGTGATATGATATGAGTTATATGATATATATAAATATATGAGTTATATAATATATTGAATAATACTAGAACAGTAAAGTTCGTAGACAAACTTTATGGTGTCTTGAGAAAGTCTAGTCTGAAAGTTTGAAGTAGCTATAAAATTTAATAATTGAAGTACTTTTTAAGTGTGAAGCAGTTGGTAGAGATAGATCACTACATATAGGTTAGCAGGTTTCTAGTATGGATTGGCATGTTTCTTGCTAGGTGGTTGCTAGGGTGTTCGGAATGGTTGCTAAGGTAAATGCTAGGGTGTTCTGAGTCATTGCTTAGATATTGCTAGGCGGCTGGTAGGGTGTTCTGAGTGGTTGTTTGGCGGTTGCTAAGGCGTTGCTAGGGTGTTCCCAGGTAGTTGTTAAGGTGTTGCTAGGGTATTCTGGTTAAGGTTGCTAGTCGACCACTGAGCGGTTGTTAAGGCACTGCTAGACGATTGCTAGGTTGTTCTGAGTGGTTGCTAGGGCGTTGCTAGGGTGTTCTAGGTGGTCGCTAGGCAGTTGCTAGGGTGTTCTGAGTGGTTGCTAAGGTGTTGCTAGGCTGCTCTAGGTGGTCGCTAAGGTGTTGCTAGGGTGTTCTGAGTGGTTGCTAAGGCATTGCTAGGTGGTTGCTAAGGTGTTCTGAGTGGTTGTTAGGTCGTTGCAAAGGCATTGCTAGGTGGTTGCTAAGGTGTTCTGAGTGGCTGTTAGGTCGTTGCAAAGGCATTGATAGGTGGTTGCTAAGACGTTGCTAGGTGGTTGCTAGGGTGTTCTGAGTTGTTGTTAGGCAGTTGCTAAGGTGTTCTGAGTGGTTGCTAGGCGGTTGCTAAGGCATTGCTAGGTGGTTGCTAGGGTGTTTTGAGTGGTTGCTAAGGCGTTGTTAGGCAGTTGCTAAGATGTTCTGATTGGCTGCTAGGTGGTTGCTAAGATGTTCTAGGTCGTTGCTAAGGTGTTGCTAGGTGGTTGCTAGGGAGTTTTGTATGTTTGCTAGGCCGGGGCTAGGATCTTCTGAGTGGTTGATAAGGTGTTGCTGGGCAGTTGCTATGGTGTTCTGAATGGTTGCTAAGGCATTGCTAGGCAGTTGCTAAGGTGTTCTGAGTGGCTGCTAGGCGGTTGTTAAGGCGTTGCCAGGGTGTTCTAAGTCATTACTAAGGCGTTGCTAGACCATTGCTAAGGTGTTCTGGGTGATTGCTAGGCGGTTGCTAGGGTGTTCTAGTTGGTTAAAAAGATGTTGCTAGGTGCTTGTTAAGGTGATCTGAGTGGTTGCTAGGCAGCTGCTAACATAAATTACCATGTTTCTAGCATAAATTAGCATGTCGTTAGCATTGAGTATGATTTAGCATGTCACTAGCATGTTTCTAGTGTAAACTAGCATGCTGCTAGCATGAATTTAGTATGAATTAGCATGTTTGCTAGTATGATTAGTATGTTTGTTAGTATGTTTCCATTATGGATTAGTATATTGTTAGTATAAACTAGCATGTTGCTAGTATGTTTATGTATGAATTAGCATGTTGCTAGTATGATTAGTATGTTTCTGGTATGGAGTAGTATATTGTTAGTATGAATTGGTATGTTGTTACTATGTTCAATGTAAAGTCAATGGCAGTTTGTTAATTTTTATTTTACAATAGAAGTCTATGGGACAGTTGCTAGGGTGGCGTAAGTGGTTGCTAGGGTGTGGCTAGTAAGTTAAAAGGTCATCAGTGATTGGCAGATTGGTAGTCTGAGTTAAATGAGCGTAAACTTAAGTCTGTATGACAGTCTGGCGGAAAGTTATGATTTCTCAAGCCACCATAAATATGATATATTGAATAATATGATATATTATTTATATTTTATTTAATTATAATATATATATTCAGATTATTATTAATATATATAATTATTATTTTATTCTTTTTTTTTTTTTTTTTTTTTTTTTTTTTTTTACTACTACTATGTTGTGTGCTGTTTTTTTTTTTAATTATATATGCATGTTACTTTTTTATGTAAACTTTATAAATGCTTTGGCAATACATTTGTAAAATTTGTCATGCCAATAAAGCAACTATTGAATTGAATTGAATTGAATTGAGAGAGAGAGAGAGAGAGAGAGAGAGAGAGAGAGAGAGAGAGAGAGAGAGAGAGAGAGAGAGAGAGAGAGAGAGAGAGAGAGAGAGAGAGAGAGAGAGAGAGAGAGAGAGAGCAGATTTGACCTGTCAGTGGAGCACATGGATAGTAGGAGTCAAATAGTGGATTTCTTTATTTGTATTAATTTTTTTTTTGTACTTGAACTCACTGAAAAGAAACAGTGTCATGTAAAAGGTGTTAAATGGTAAACATTTTTGTTTTTAATTGTCTGTTAAATAAGAATAAGAAATCATTCTGTTGCTGAGGGCCATTACAGTTTAAAAGAAAGTATGATATTCCCATATTTAACTCGTCTTTTAAAAGCCCAGAAAGATAAAGTGCTCAGATAAACAGTGTCAGCTTTGCACATGAGTTTGTAGTTCTGTCTTTCTTTTTATCGTCATACATTTCCCATGTGGGAAGTAGGGTGAAATCTGTGCAATATATTATGCAAATAAAATTAATTTTAAAAGTCACATTATTTTATGTGATGTGGAGAAAAGTATATCTATGTTAAAGATAATATGTACAATATATATTATTAAAAAATAAATAATGTTTTGTTTGGGAGCATTGATACAGCCATACTCATCTTATGATACAAACACAGATTAAATAGATCTGATCATGTGAATGTTTGCATGAAACCATACTGCACATTTTTATTAACTTAATAACTTATAACAATAACTCCTTATTTCTGCTGCCCTGTGTGAAAGAGATTTTTCAGCTCGAAACTGGATTGAAAAATTCATTAAGAAGCTGCCTAGGCACGTCCACAACTGAAGACTTGATTCAGATCAGTTTAGAGAGGCCTTCATTAGAGCAATATGATCCCAAACCTGCTGTGGACCGCTAGCTAAACTCCATACAGATTAAATTATAATTATTAAACACTATTTAAGCTGTTGTTGCAGTAAAATAAAACCTAGTGTACTTATCGTTTTCAAATGAATGACACTGCTTTGTTTACAGATCTCCTCGTGTACATTTATTAGGCAAAAACACTATTTATTTTATACATTTTCACTGTGCTCCTAAATTTTTCCACTTAGGAGCGCATGTCCTCCTCCTGAAAAAAGTTAGCATCAAGCCCTGGAAATGCTTATCTCCTTAAAAAAAATCTAATGTATAATCTAGCCGTTCATACATTACTCTCAACGAAATAGGTAAAAGTAAAGTATTCATGATTTGTGCTGATTATTATATCGGATTATTATATCAGATTTGTATCGGTATCGGTTAGTACTGAAGGCTGCAATATCGGTATCGTATCGGAAGTTAAAATGTTGTATCGGGACATCCCTATTCAGAAACACAGGTTTCTTTACCATTTAAACAGCATCTTTGGATATCTTTTCTGCTGGAGATACTGTTGTCCTAAAAAACAAAACAAAAAAACTTAAATACATTTTTTTTTTACACATACCTTAGGAACGGTATAGCAGAAAATTTTGCCAGTTTTAAAACCTTGACTTTTCCAAACCGCGGTATACCTTAAAAACGGTTATCGTCCCATGCCTATCCAGCATATGCTGTTTTTTTTTCAAACAAGATGGATTTTCTATAGTAAATATTTTGTAATATACATCTTTAACGTTATATTAGTCTACCAAGTCTTAATAGCCAATGTATTGGGGCAACTGAGTGGTTATTCACAATTTTACTGGTAAATGAATTACGTGTCGTCAGGCACCTCATTAGTGAAGACTAATGTAAATAAAGCATTGCAATATCCAAAATTCATTTCATTGAAACATATGGTTTCATTAACCTAAAACATGCTTAGTGGTAGTGGTATGACTATAGAAGTCAACCACACACTATTAGGTTATACCATGGGTTTCCAAAGTGTACAGTAATTTTTTCTGTGAAAGTGGATGGGGATGAGGGACCGCAAGTTTTACAGCAGAAATCCAATGTGCTTTTATAGGTACCTGTTTGGACAGAGGATGGATGGGAATGCTTTTGTGACATTTGGTGTGATGGACGGTGAGAGGAAAATAAGTTTTCCTGACTCTGTACAAAAGTTCAGGTGAGAGACATTAAACATCTGTGATATTAAACAAAAGTGTGTGGGTGTGCGTTATGTGAGTGTGTATGGGTGTGTCCCAATACTGGGTTATGGCTGGAAAAGCATCTGCTGCGTAAAACATATGCAGGACTAGCTGTCGGTTTATTCCACTGGGGCACCCTCTGATAAATCAGGGACTTAGCTGAAGGACAACAAATGAATGTTTCTTGTGGGTTGAGGTCTTTCTCATTTATGAACAGATCCTAACAGGACAAGGAGCTGCAGAACTGACTAGAGAGATGATCACTAAGAACTTTGACATTAACCTACTGGTTGGAAAATCATTCTATATTTCAGTCAATCTTTTATCTGAAAGTGGTAAGACTCAACCGATGCTGTATGTTTCCATGCATCCCTGTATGTCTGTAATTGTTTTACCGTGTGTTTTAGGCAGTGAAATGGTGGAAGCAGAAAAGAGAGGCATTCAGATTGTGATGTCTCCATACTCCATCTCTTTCAAGAGAACACCACAGTTCTTCAAACCTGGAATGCCCTTCGGTGTCTCGGTAAACATCATTTTAATATAAAGTCACATAGAGGAGTTGAAGAACACTATGATCAAAGTACTCACAGAGATTTATTTTCCATCTGCTTAAATTAAAGGTCTACATAACAAATCCTGATGAGACGCCTGCTGAAAATGTTGAAGTGGAGGTCAATCCTGGAGGAGTCAGAGGCCGTACAAGAGCCAATGGCATTGCAAAAGTGACGGTCAACACTCGGGGAGACATTTCCACACTGGATATCACTGTAAGACATATCTTAAATGATGTGGAACAAGCTGTGTGTTTGTGATTATCTGTAGTCTGTGTAAAAACTCAGTGATGTTTCTATATGTATTACAGGCACAAACCAAAGATCCAGAATTATCAGACCAAGAGCAAGCAGTGAAGAAGATGACGGCTCATGCCTATGTTCCCAAAGACAACTCTAAAAACTACCTGCACATCGGCATTGATGCTGCAGAGCTTGAGATCGGTGAACAAATGATAGTTTATCTAATCACTGGACAAAGTCCAGGAGTCAAAGATCAAGATTACACATTTATGGTAATGATTATGATTATTTGATATTCAGCTACACCAGCGTCTATTAGTTACACCAGTAATTGACTTCTACCACAGCTTGTGTTTGAAAATGTGCAAAGTCTTTAATTGTCTTCATTTGTGCTTCATTTCCAGATCTTGAGTAAAGGTCAGATTGTTAAAATAGACAGGTTCAAGAGACAAGGACAAGCTCTCATCACTCTGTCTCTACCTGTGACTAAAGAAATGGTGCCGTCCTTCCGCTTTGTGGCTTATTACCATGTGGGCTCAGATGAGGTGGTGTCCGATTCAGTCTGGGTCGACGTGAAGGACACATGCATGGGAAAGGTGGGTCAACCATCACAAGAAATGTTTGATTTGCCAAGTCTGTTTTTCAGATACATTATCTCTCATTTTAATGACAGCTCAAGCTTCAGGTGAAGGACAAGCTGAATACCTATAGCACAGGAGAGGATGTCTGGCTGCAAATAAGCGGAGATCCTGGAGCCAGAGTTGGTCTGGTGGTGGTTGACAAAGCTGTGCACGTCCTTAACAAGAACAGACTCACTCAGACAAAGGCAAAGTGAAATTAAATTACACAATCAGGACTCACAAAAAAAAAAAAAAACATACTTTCACTTGTTACTTTCTGTCAATATTTGCCTCTAGATCTGGGATGTCATAGAGAAGCATGATACTGGCTGTACAGGAGGAGGTGGAAAAGACAGTATGGGGGTTTTCAGTGACGCTGGTCTGATGTTTGAGTCAAACACTGCAGGAGGAACCGACACCAGAACAGGTCATTTTTAAATTCATATTAGTTTTATTCTGTGAGCAGCCATATTCCTATATTGTTCCCTTGAATTTTATACCACGGCTTTTCTTTCTTTCTTTTTTTTTGCCTCTCTGTCTTTACATCTACATATGTAATCAAAATCAAGAAAATGTTGAACAAGTGTTGAACAAATAGGACAAGGCTAGCCCAGACTGAACTGCTAAGTTAGGTTAAGCCTCTTCCCATATGTCAACGTACTTGAACAAAGTTTTTACTTTTTTGCAAGTGCTCGCTCTCACGTTCCTTTTCTTCAACAGGTTTTATTCTTCTAGTTTTATTGGAGGATGCTTTTAAAGTGAATGACATACATAGATGTTACAGCTAAATGTTCTGCAAACTGCCACCTGCTATTGTGGCATACCTATTAATTACAGCCAAATTCGGGATGAATATGGAAAAACATTTAAACAGAATGATAGCGAGATTGAAATGTAAATCATGGGACAATGCCAGACGTTCACACCAGACGTGGATAAAGAGTCAAGCATGAGTGATTTACATGTTAAGTCAATGCATAGACACAATCAGTTATCCTGCTGCGCTATTCACGCAAATGACACGGATGTTTTAGCCGTTTGATGGGCTTAACGATGATTCGTGCAGAGCGCTCAAGTTGGCAAACTTTGGCAGACATTTGCACCGCATTAACTAATCAGGAGGTTCTGCTGCATTTTGCTCAGGAGTCTTTAAACTGATAAAACCTGAAGCATGTGAGTTAGCAGCATTAACCTTGAATTAGCCGATATAAACTCTGGAGAAGCCATGATGGTTTAACAGAACTCATGCAGAACTGTGTCACGAGAACCGAAGTGTTTTTTTATGTTTATGAGCCATCCCATCCCTAATTTATATATTTCATATGATATGATCTGTTCATTTATTTAACTAAATATACCAAGCATTTAATGGTGTACTAATTTATTCAAATTAATTATGTTCTAGTGGCTGAGTGTCCAGTCCCTGCAAACAGAAAACGAAGAGGTGAGACGCTGTGTAAAAGCTGGACTTTTCCCGGGTTTACCATTTAAATTAGAAGCAATATGCTTGGGTTTAATGCAGATCTTGAGCCCTTCTTAGGGCCCTGTTGTCCCCACAATAGTTCTCACCATGTACTCATGCTTACCTCACTGCTTACCTACACTGAACATATTTACATGCACACTATTATGATAAAAATCAGTTAGCTGAAATAGCCTGTTTTGCTAGCTTTTTACAAAAGGAAAATCAGTAACCTGACAACATAAATAAACTATGCTGTTTATTATTAAATCAGGTAGTCAAGTAGTGCTGGTAGTGACGTTGAAGGTGTCCTATAAAGAAAATCTGGGTATGCCTAGACTTAGTCAAATAATAAGAGATCAGTAAATTCCACAAGTGTAAAACCCTGGTGGACGACAGGCCAATTAGAACTAGGGATGCACCGATCCCGATACTTGGATCGAATATCGGTTCGATGTCGCATATTTTTGCTGGATCGGGTATCGGCCTGCTGGTACCGATCCAAATCCGATCTTGCGCGTGCGCTGTATTTTGTGTAAATTATAAGCCAACAAAAGCCACGAAGGAAGCCTATTATAAAGCACTAGAAAGTTGACAAGCAGACCTACTATATCATAAATGTTTTGAAGCCATTCTATAGTTTAATGTGAAGCACAGATGAATATTCACGTGGTTAAATTCATGTTCACTTCAGCGCTTCCCGCCGCTGCGCCTGTCAATCATTCTCCATTCATTCACAATTCAAACTGCGTGTCGCGTTCATGACAGCACGAAAAACTTTCTCCAAGACTATTTGTTCTTGTTAGTTTAAATAATCAGTGTGGAAATGCATTTAGTTTTGCATTAAATGGGTTCATTTTGACCTGAAACATAGAGATCATTGCTGTTTCTAAATCACGCGCAGTGTCTGTTAGATCAGCAGATCGCATTCACAACACTGGAGTAGGGTTAGCCAGCCTATTATCTCCGCTTCACACACAAAGTAGGCCTACCTGAAACTTTAAATTAGAAAAGGCTCAATAATCATTGGACATCCTCAACGCACTGATTTCTCCCCTTTGTGCTGCTGTTAGAAGTGTCCGTATACCGGAGGGCTGCGCGCTGTGTCTCAGTGATGCAAGCGCTTCATTCAGGCACCGGCTATGCAGACGCAACATGCGCCGCTCCGTAAGATTATTCTTATAATAGGCTAAGTTTATGTTATTATGTTCCTTCCGTGAATGTTTGTTCCTTCTTATGTTTGTGCAGCGAAAAGTTTGTAAAGCCTGGCTCATTGTGGTTTAGTTGATTAAATTATTAAAAGTGAAAATGACGGCCCGAGGGGCATATGAATTGTCATTAACAGAAAAGTATTTAGCCTAATATAGGCTACTCTGAAACTGAATATTTCGCTGTAATTATATATATTAACATTTTATTTTACAGACCAGTTTGTCAGATTGTGCGCTAAAGCATATAAGCGGACCTTGTTTTGAACTTCACATCAAATATTCTTGTTTATTTTGTAGATAACTGACCAACAAAAATACATTAAACAAAACCAACAAATTATACCAAACGAAATTCGTTTAAAAAAGATAATTTTTCAGACAAAAAATTATTTTACAGACATGCTTTCAGTTTCTCCATCTCACGCGGCTATAGGCGAGGGAATGTTAATTAAGTAAAACTGGCCTCAGACGGTTTAGTTTAGTCTGCTTCAAACCTGCAGGAAAATATCAGGCTTTGCTAAAAGGCTGATTGTTTTACCAATGATTAGGGTCAATAGTGGTAGCCTACTACAGATTTCAAAGAAAAATCTGAATATTAAAAAGGAAACATGGGCTGGACCACATCAGATCAATGTCATAATGAATGCTCAAATAATGTAGTCCATAGTTTATAGCAAGCATCATATTTAGTTAAATTGTGCCATCTGTCATCTACAGTAGCCCTATAGGTCTGTTATTTTTACTGAAGAAGATATATTATTTGAGTTAATCAGCAGAACTATAGAAACCATATTATGTTAATAAAAAAATAATAATAAAAAACAGCACAATATCGGGATCGGATCGGTATCGGTCGATACTCAGAATTTTAGTATCGAGATCGGATCGGTTTCAAAAAAATGGTATCGGTGCATCCCTAATTAGAACACAAAACAGACTGTTGCGTGACTCACAGGGCACATCTTTATCATTTGCATGTATTTTATGTCAGTTTTTACGTCATTCAGACCTGACCAGCTGCTGTGTCATTAAATCACTAACCAAAACATACTGATATGTTGGTCCAGGATTATTAAAATGCATGTCTCAGGCTGTGTTTGATAAGCCACAACATTTCCTAGTGAGACAACAATAATCTTTTCCTCCCTTAGTTATTTTAAAGTTTAAATTCACCTTACTATGTATGTGGGACTTTTATTTTGAAAACAAGAGACACGGATTGTTTACTATGTGTTACGGAGCAACAACGAATGCAAGAGACATCTGTTCAATCTCTGGTCAGGGCGCAAAATGCAGGATTTACAGATTATACATTTATTCAGCTCCACTCCAAAAAGGCATGAGGCATGTTTAATTGTATTTTTTGTTAATGAATCGTGTTTTTTATGAAATTTGAGGTGTATTAAATTATAACGTGCAAAAGCTAAAAGTAAATGCAGAATAAGAAACAACGAGGTCTGCAAAAACACCATCTTCTTGAACAAGATTTGGCATCCGGCAATTGCTTATATTCAAAGTCATTTACATTACATCAAATGTACCCATTTCGATGAGTTCTCTTAATTAACCACTAAGTTCTCAATGTGAACCAGTGGAAAACATTTACACCCAAATAAGAAGCTTGAAAAGTAGTCATTTTTGGGTAATCAAAGCCAATAGTCATTAGCCATAAAATTGGGGATATTTACTTAATTTAATTTCATTTACTAACGTGTCCTTCCCTCATATTTACTTATTGTTTTATCTATTACAACAGCTTATGATGGTGATGATGACGACTATTATACAGACTCTGACGAGATTGTGTCACGTACACAGTTCCCTGAGAGCTGGCTGTGGGAGGAGATTGATCTGTGTGAAAACTGGTGCGTTTCTGTTTCTGTTGGCTTTTTATGCACTGATCCCTGTGTCAGAACATTTATTTTTAGTTTCAAGAAAACTGATTCAACATCAGTGTTAAGAAATTAAATCTACCAATGTCATTCATAAGAAACTATACATTCATATATAGCTCCTTTTATATCAATATATTATATATAGGGCTGGGCGATTTTTTTCGATTAATCGAATTTACGTTTTAAGACTATTTAATTTTTTATAAAATCGAGGTATCGCGATTTTTTTTTATATAAAAATATTAAAGCAGCTTTTCCACTATCGTGCCAAACCGTTCTAAACTGTTAGACAACCGTGCTGAATTGTGCTGATAGATTCTGTGTGTTGACGTCGCGGCTCTGTTGATGAGCTACAACAGCTGGCTAAGCGCAAGCGCGCTACCCCATTGTCGCGAGGTGCGCGCGCAGTCAGCGGAGGCTCGCGATGCGGCGCCAGGCGAAAGTATAAATCCAGCTTAACACTCAGGGCCGGCACGTTCATAGAGGCGACCTAGGCAGAATAGTGAGCGAGAACCCCCCGGTCCTCACTTTTATCCGCGACACCCACCCACCCCCTCCCGGTCCTCTTTCATCCGCAAACCGGTAAGTTTCTATTTCACTTTCGGGTTGAGGGCTGCGTGATTGCTGTTCACCTAGAGCACCAGTTCAGCTTGCTCCGGCCCTGATTACACTATAAACATTACACAAAATAATAAAATAGTCTAAAAGTTTTATTCGTGGCTAGAGCTTAATTAATTTGATTGACATATAGGCAATGAGACCTTTACTTCGCCTGACTGAGCGTGAGTTTATTGCATGCTGCGCTGTATTTGGTAGCACAGATAGCTCTGATCTGGGTGAGAACTTTACCAGCGACTACATGCACTGCTGAAAGCTTTTTTTTCTGCCTCGCATCGAATCAACAACAACATATATCCATGCAACACGAATTTGCAGACTCTTTGAACAACGAGGAAATAATTGCACCTAATTCAAAGCCCAGACGTCTGGTTTTTATACCCGCGCACCACCTGAAGGATGGTTACGGCGCGTTGTGAATGTCCGCTGTCACCGTAGAAAGTCAAATCTTTCTTTAATTTGGACTTTTGCTTAAAGCTTTACAGAGTGGCACAGTAGCTGTCCAAGGTACTGTAGCTATGAAGTAAATCATAACCCATATGTGCACCAATAAACAAGTAAAATGAATGAATAAATAAAATAAATATGGATTCTTAAATGTCGGTATTGTTTTGACTCCAAAAAAATATCAATACGTTTTGACAAATGTTTTATAAAAATAAATTGAGCAATTTCCAACATTTCAGCTATAGGCTGTCATACGATTCAGTTAAATATAAGATAGACATTTAAATATAGATAGATATGTAACAGGTTTCTGTGGGGTTTTTTGTTGTTCACAGTGATCTTTAATATATACTGGGTGGTGTAGCTACGCACAAATATTTTCTAAAACTTCAAGCAGGAATTTGTCTATAGGAATGTAAAAGGCTACACCTTGTTGACCAATTTATGTATGTATGACCATTAAAAATACATGTTCCTTAACCAGATGGCTTTTCAAGTTACTTATAAAGAGATTGTTACTTCAGTCATGTTGTTGTAATGTTTTAAGTTGACTATAGTTACACAGTAAAAAAAAAAAATAATAATAAAAAAAAAAAAAAAAAAAATCGAAATCGTGAATCGCTCAAACTTTATGAAAAAATCTAGATTTTTTTTTTTTGCCATATTGCCCAACCCTAATTATATATAAACAATACACACACACACACACAAATCAAACTTGCAAATGGAAGCATGCAAATTCAAACAAACAATAGTTTTAACTCGCAAGTAATAATGAATCACACTCATTCAAATCCCCAGTCTTTCCCAGTCTTGCTCTCTCACACATACAAACAAATAAAAAGGAAAAACAATCAAACTAGCAAACAACCATATGCATGCAAACAATGCACTGTTCAGTCATACAAACGCACAAATTTATTTTGTTATCTTATTAGTTCCACACACCTGTCCCTGTTCAGTTAATCACTCCCGGGTTTATTTAAGACCATGTCCACACTGAAGCTGCCGTCACACTGCACTTTTCTCCTCATAGACTTCCATTCATACGCACGTGAATGCCCCAGACCGGAAACGCAAGCTCATGCGGCAAGTTTCGCAGGTCGCTGTGTTGGAAAGTTCAATCTTCGTGAACTCTGACCTGCAAAATTGCATCACATGATTGCGTGAGACCAATCGAAGATCAAAACATGACCTCTCTGTACAGAAATTTAAAACATGGAGCGATCGCTCACTTTTTTAATGTCTAATCATCTTGTTTAATCCCGCCCCTTTTCGCAGCACCAAACAACTGAATTTCGCAAGCTCAAACTCTAGTGTGACCGCGGCTTATTACGTTTTCATTTAAAAACGCTTCGTTTTTTTCTCCATTTTGGCCTTCTGTCCACTTTTTTAGGAAATGCATCTAGGGCTGAGCAATTAATCGAAAAGTAATCGAAATCAACATTTAGAACCTATAATGATCAAATTTTTCCAGGTCAATTTTTTCAATTACTTTCTCTACTGCGTGTGGAGTCACGTGACCCCGCTCTGTTTACACTTCTGCGTTGAGAACAGCGTATGGTCTGGCACAGCCTTCACACGGTCGCATACCCCTTGCCGATACTGATACCGATACTGACCTCTCAAAAAATGTTATTACACGTTTTGACGACGCATATGATTGGTTGGATTGGTAGCGTTGATGAGTGTGGGTGGTGAGGAGAGGGCAAAAACATAAAATAAATAAATAAAAGAATCGTTCGAGTTAAATTGAGTTAAAATTTTTAACTAATCGAGATTTTGATTTTAGGCCAAATCACGCAGCCCTAAATGTATATTTTCGAAAAACACTGTCCAAAGTGGGTACATTTGAAAATTGGATGCATTTGAAAACGTTGATGCATTTTAGGCATGTGACACGGTCATGTGACCAATTCAGCAAACACGGTGGACGACGTTGTAAAGAGGTTTTGGAGGCTGCTTATACAGCTTTGTTAAAGATTAATGTCAGTTTGTAGATGGTTCATATTGCCTCTCTTCAAATACAATGATTACTGGAAGTTGTTGTTCAGTGGCAGAAGCAGATCACAGGTCCCACATTTTAACGCGACAAAGTAAGTAACCGCCAGGCAGAAATGATGCCGGTAAGGGTATTTTAAATCTGTGCGCATGCGCAGTACATGAAGGACAGCATTTCAGTCATTTTAGTATGGATGACAGAAAGAATTGAAAACTATAGTGTGGACATGGAAAGTTTTTAAACAAAAACCATGGTTTCCGCTACATTCATTCTTCCATGGCTTCCACTGCTTCCTATTCAAAACATTCAGTCATTGTTGTTGTTTTTTTAATAGCGGGTTATAATCGCACCAAAACGTATTAAAAAGGTAAGTGAATTATAACAGCGCAAACTTTTCTTTAACCGTGGTAGTGCTGTGCGTTATTTGTTTTATCCTTTACGGTGAAATGCTGACTTACTGACTGACAGGTGCGTGAGACGTGAGACCAGCAAACACGGCGTAGCTTTCAGTTAAGGTGAACACAGTTTCCATAATTATACTGTATAGATAAAGGTCTATGGTTCTGCATACAATGACTTTATCTGGCTGGAGTTTATAGCGGTTTCACTTTACTTCAGGACTGTTCAGCTACTTCAGCTGTTTCACTTTACTTCAGGACGCATTAATGCCGCTCTGTAGGTCTATCGGAGACATTCATATATATTCCTAGAAAATCAGCGCGCAAGCAGAGATTCGCATGCTCGTATTACATAAATGCGATCTCGACGTGTAACACTGCGCTCACAACATGTGTCATTGAAATAACACCCATAGGTAGTTGGTACATCTGTGTAAAAGTCCTGCTGCCACAGCTGGAAAAAATCCTAGAGGAAACACTGTAAACAGTTCAAATTTATCCGGATTAATGCTGAAGCTCCATGGTTTTAGTTCCTCGTAGAGTCTAAAATGTCAGTTATGTGTGAGTTCTTGTGTTAAAGTATTTGTTATTAAAGACACATTAGAGAATATCCTTAGTTTACTTCAGACCTCTGACATGCTCTTCTCTCATATTTCAGTCCAGCGCCATCCATTGATAAAGTCAGGTACCTGAAAGACTCTGCTACTTCCTGGCAAGTTTTGGCTGTCAGTCTGTCGCCAACATTGGGTAAGGTAAAGCTAGTTAGTGGATGGTCTGATGAAAAAAATCATCATTATTATTATTATTATTATTATTATTATTATTATTAACAAAAAGGATGCACCGAAAAAAGATTCTGGGCGGAAACTGTAATTTGTGGATGCACTAGGCTGAAAACCGAAACTGATTTGTTATAATAATTTATCATTTTATTAAGTACAGTGGTCCCTTGCTATAACGCGGTTCACCTTTCGTGGCCTTGCAGTTTCGCTGATTTTTTTGTGTGCAATTTGACATGCTTATTTAAATTTTTTTAAATTGTGTTCTGTGTCCTGATTGGCTGTAGACCATTGTCAATCAATCTCTTCAGTGTCTCCTGTACAGTTAAAGTCCCTTTAAGGCAAGTCATTTCACTCAGCGGCCATCTTTGAAACGCCTCTCGGGCAGTATGCTCAGGCATTCTGTTTGAATGGGGAAACATCAAATTCTCCAAAACTGCTGGCCAAGCTTATGATTGAATATAATATTAGGAATCACCAAAAAAATTAAACAACAACTGTCTATTTAGTTTCATTTCTAAACGTCCAAATCACACAAAATCTGCAGAAACTCAGGTGTGGTCCAAGCCCCTCCCCCAGAGTATCATCAGTCTATAGCAATCGATGATTGGCTCCTGTACTAGAAGGCGGGCTTTTTTCACCATATAGCAATCAATGATTGGCTCCTGTACTAGTAGGTGGGGCTTCATTCAACATATTGACACTAGAGCTGCAAGATTCTGGCTAAAATAAGAATCGCGATTTTTTGCTTAAAATAAAGATCACTACTTTCTCACGAGTCTGTAGATGTAAAATAAAGGTTAATATGAGTCGGCTATTATTATTATTATTCTCAAACATATGATAAAACAACAATAATAATATTATGTGTTGGTCTACTGGTTAAAATGCTAACTTTTTAATAGACTTTGAATGATGGACTTGAACAGACTAAATTTGTCCTGGTCATTAATGCACAGTAAAGTGATGCCATCAGAATACAACTATTCATAAATCAGATGTTGAATTATTGTGTTTGAGACATATGCTTGCAATCTGTCATTGACAACATTATTAGACCATTTATTAACTGGTAAAAACAGACATTTGTCATTATCAGATTCCCTCTTGCATTATATTCAACATTATAGAGCATCTAGAGTAGTTATCTAAAGTAGTTATACTGACACTGTTAAACATTTATTCTCATGCACAACACTGTGTTCGCTATGAAAGAAAAACATAAACACTTGTCGTAATCATAACTCTTAAATGCAATATGATTATTTAAATGATGTGCGCTTTCAGTTTCATTTTCACTACAAGGTGGTGCTCATACCCAGCGCGGCACCCAAACGATCACTCTGTGACACAAACTGAATGTTATTTATAACTTTATTACCTGTTATTCACAGCCTATGCAGGTTCTGTCTACTAAAGTAGCCACGCGCGCGTCTATCATTGCTTCTCTCCTGAACTTGAAAAAATAATTGGCAGAATCGTAGAAATGCTGAATTAAGATCGTCTAGGGGGTCGAATCGAGATCGCAATCTTTTTTTGATTAAAGGTGCTGTATGTAAGTTTTTGACTCTTCTAAAGCATACAAATACCATAATATGTTTGCAGATATTTAAGAAACATCCCAAGTGAACATACTAATTTAACTGAAAAACAATGCTGAAGTCAGATATTCTGCTTTGAAAATGGTTTTTCCGTGCCGGAATGCTGTCTTTGTTTAGCCTGCAGAATGCCAGTTTAGCCAATTATATTTCAGTACCCTGGGTTGCCTTGTTGGAAAACAGCGTATTTAATTCATTTATTCAGAAAGGCTCTGAAAGCATGCGCCCGTGACCGAAATAGACAGTATCAGACGTCGAAATGAGACCGATTCAGTTACACATGAGGTTATTAATTAGCAAATGATATAAATATTACGAACGTAAACATTAGGTGAGCAGGTTACATTGTAATCTCGTGTCCTAACAACACGCAAACAGCAGTTTGGCTGTTTGCACCAGACGAAACATGACAGAAATTTAAATACAGCCTTTCAGAAGCACAGAATATGCACTCACTCACGAAACGGTAAGGTTTAGAATCCATTCAAACTCACATTGTTAGCATTTAGCACTGAATAAAGAACACGAGGCTTACCTGAGGTGATCTGTCATAGGTTTCACATGTTCAGCTATGAGAAATCGAAGCCGTTTCTAATATATCAATTCGAGGTGTTGGTTAGAACTAAAACTCCTTTTAATATGGAAAATATTCCCTCTATTGCGTGTCATTGCTTTTATTATTTTGAACACAGTTTAAATCACTCGCTCAATCTGGCATCCCACGCGTGCGTTTATTTTGATCTAGGAGTGCAATACCTAATTCAACCACTGGGTGTCAAACTTACATACTGCACCTTTAATCGTGCAGCTCTAATTGACAGTTACACTTTTCCCCATTCAAAAAGATACGAGTGACATGTCTTGTGTATTCTAGAGTCTTTGGTACAGTACAGAATGTGTTCAGCTTGCCAAATTAACAAAAATTGTTGATTGCTAGCAGTGTGGGTTCCAAGGATGCAAAAAGGGTTGTAAATGTTCGCAGCAAGACCATTGTAAAGGGGGTTGCACTGAATGTGTCGCGCCATGCATTTTAGAACTGTAGACATAGGTTTATATCTGGGTACGCACACTGGTGCCGCAAGTCGGTGGCTGTCTGCGGTGCCCAGCTACGACTCAGGACACTGTTCAAGTTTCTGCAGCATCATCTGAATAATTTCATTTTAAATGACATGCGAAAGTGTGTGTCTGGTGTGTGTAACTTCCAACTGTCATGTGCCGGCGCATCCGCTGTGCGACTCCCTTAAGGATGGAGTCTGCTTTTGCTTTGTGGATCAGTGACTGCAGGATAAAGAACATTACACTGGATGCCAACATTATCCACACAACAGCAAAATAAGCTTTATGAACCTTTTGCTGACAGTGAAGAATGATTGCTTCTGACAACAGGTTTGGATCTTTGGTTTCATTCTACCACACGGAACTTGGAGAGCGTTTTAACAAGAGAGAAAAGTGTGAAGATGTTAATGCCTGTCTGAGAAAAGTGGATAAAGTGTGTAGTGTGGGGTTTTACAGCCCTAAAACATCTATAATAATTGTAAAAAAATAGAGCTGACTACTTTGCGGATTTCGCCTATCGCGGGTTATTTTTAGAACATAACTCCTGCAATAAAAGAGGGACTACTGTATTGATTATTGTGACAGGCCTAGTTTCAGTATCCAACCTAGGGCTTGGTGATAAAATCGGTATCAATATTTATTGACCGTACACCATTGTCAATAATGATAAAAAAAAGAAGTTTGTATGAAGTTTTAGTATGAAGCACTATAGTTTTATTAAAATGTGTCTGCTGAGTGTGGTGCAGCGTAACCATTGGTCCACATTTTTGGTCATTTTACTCTTTCAGCCAATAAACAAAAAAGCCATTTACAGCCGATAATTTTCAACGGCCGAACATTTGGTGCATCTCTATTTAAAAGGCGGGTTTAACTTTTCTATGCATTTGCTCCTCTAAGGCATTTGTGTGGCAGAACCTGAGGAGATCGTTGTTTTTAAGAGTCTTTACATTGACCTCAAGATGCCTTACTCGGCTGTACGAGGCGAACAACTGGAAATCAAGGCCATTATTCACAACTACACTCCACAAATGCTCAAGGTACATCAGATTTTTATGATTAAATGCATTCAGGTTTTATGGTACACATTACAACCATGTGTATTGTACTTAATACAAGTTCTTGGGTTCTAGGACTTTATTTTGACTCAAAGTAAAAATTAGTGTTAGAATACTGCCCTGTGTCTAAACTAATGTCCACCATCATCACACATTTCATATTCTTTTTGAATGCTTTTATTTTGGAGGATGATTTGTCTAGATGTTGAAGTTATTTCCATTTTCTCCAGGTGCGTGTGGAGTTCATGGAATCAGCGGATGTTTGCAGTCTTGCCAGTAAGAAAGAAAAATACAGAACAACAGTAACTGTTCCAAATGGCTCCAGTAAATCGGTTCCATATGTGATCATTCCCATGACGCTGGGCACTCACATGATTGAGGTTAAAGCTGCGGCGTATGATGCTGATTACACTGATGGAGTGAGAAAGGGCCTGACGGTGGTGGTACGTTTAAATAGATTTCTGTCGCTTTTCATTTCATTTGGTCATTTGCATCACATATTGTTCAGTGTGTTTGACAGATGTTGAACAGATAAACTAGAGCACTGCTAGTTAAAAGTGCACTAAGCAATTAGGGATGCAACGATTATAGATTTTGGTTGTACGATTATAGTCTGAGAAATAATCACGGTTTCACCGTTATCACGATTATTATGCATTTATTAATTTCAAAACATTACTAGTTTAGAAAATCACATGAAAACTCCTTATATTTTTAAGTGTTGTTTATTGCTGCTCAGTAACCAAATAATAAAGCACATACTAATATTAAAAACAAACAATAGTTTTTTTCTCTTTGTGCTCAAAAATAAGTGACATTTTTGACATTTAAACATAAATAATTTTTACGCTAAAAATAAATGAGAGAACAATGAGAAAATAAATAAAAATAAGAATACAAAAAATAGTATTTGTCTAATGCAAGGCTCGAAATAACTTTTTTACTTGGTAGCACGTGCTACCACTTTACGTCAACTAGGTGCGGCTGAAAAGCGTAAACACGTTGCGTGGCGTGCGCGTCCCTCCATTGGAAATAACCAATTTACACGAGCTTGCCATTAGCTAATCATAATCTTCCAATCAAAGGATCCCAAGTTACTATATATATATATATATATATATATATATATATATATATATATATATATATATATATATATATATATATATATATATATATATATATATATCCTCATTTCCTTCCTACAACTATCTTCATCTGGAAGAAACCCCCCTCCCCCCCTTCTTCCACCTTTGTCCAGAATGGGTGGCACGGTGGCCCAGTGACTAGCAATGTTGCCTCAAAGCAAGAATACCAATGGCGTCAGGTCCTTGCTGGGCCATCTGGTATTTCTGTGCAGAGTTTGCATATTCTCCCCGTGTCCGCGTGGGTTTCCCCTGGTTTCCTCCCACCATCCAAATATGCTCTATATTATAGATAAAATAAGCCTAAATCTTTTTTCTAATGTCTTACTGTCAAGAAGTTCACCTTGGCCTCAGCAGCGGGGGAGTTTGAGATCGACCTGAGCTCAATTTCCCCTCACCATGTGAAAGGGGGGAGCCCTGGGCCCGAGGATCCCTTGAGCTCAGGGCTCTCTCCCGGGACAGCATGCCAAACAAGCTATGTGATAAATCATGAGCTAAGTGTGAACTCTTGAATAACCTTATTCATAGTTAATCCAGTGTGCGTGGTTATTAGTCTCGGTGTACAAACTAGCGCACAGTTGGCATACCTTTGTTTGGTTGCTGCAGTTTTGTTCTGTGCAGAAACGCCGTGTTAAGAAGCCTTTACGATTAATTAACCATGACAAATTAAAGTGCGGTTAATAGTGAAACCGGTTAATCGTTGCATCCCTATAAGCAATATTTAAAACACACTAGCAGCCAATCAGCATCAAGGCTCGAAATTAACCTTTTTTCTTGGTAGCACCGGTGCTCCTAACTTCAAAAATTTAGATGCACCAGAGAAAATTGTCGCACCCACCAATTATGAGCACCGTTACTACACATTTTATATTACAGATTCATTGCATTTAAAATGAACTCTAATCAAAACTAACAAATAAACAAAAATCTGCATGTCATCGGACTGAGTGATTGACAGCATTGGGGGCTTTGTTTACTGCAGCAAGTTGACATGTCAACTGTTTTAAACCATTCCTGAGCGCTGCGTTTGGTGTTTTTAGGTGCAAAGATGCTTAATGTGTGAATGCCTCCTAATTACACGCATGTGGTGAACATTTTGCTGTGAAAACTGGTCGCACAACATAACTTTTATGCACTCGCACAAATGCTCCCAAATATATTTTGAAGTTGCATAGATAAAATTTCTGGCGCATATGCGATCAAAACGGTCGCAATTTCAAGCCCTGTATATATACACGAGCAATTCCAGCATTATTATGTGCAGTAAAAACTCAACATATACTTTCTATGCGAATTTATGTTTTAACATTATATTGAAACTTTTGTATTTTCCAGATCTGACCACAGAGTTATGGGACAAGAAAAATATCAATCTGTAAACATGTTTTGTACTTTATATGACGAAAATAAACATGCGCTATATGGATGTGACAAAAAAAGTCTGCGGGTTTACAGTATACAACATACTTTGTAGAATTTCTGTGAACGAAACTGCACAACCCAAAAGAAACAATAACAATCAAAAGGATAAGAGTTGGCTCTCTATAAAACAAAAATGATTGATTTTATTTTATTTAATATTTTAACATTTATGAGGAAAAAAAGTGTCGTTATGAATGTGACAGATGTGAAATTGCCACGTGTGTGACTTTGGTAAATTAAATATAATAGTTTGAAAACATTGACAGATGCATTTTTGAGTTTTTCTAAAGTACTGTAAAATACTTGCTTACATAAAAACCCAGAAACGGTGTCCGTATTTTGGTGAAAACTTAATTTTTTTCATGGCAAGGTTGACATTTGCACGGAATTGCTCATCCGCATTGCTCATATATATATATTAGGGATGTCACAAGATCCGTGACATTTGCACGGAATTGCTCATCCTCATTGCTCATATATATATATATTAGGGGTGTGACAAGATCTCGTATGCCGAGATTTCGCGAGATTTAATCGCGGCGAGATTTCTCGTCGAGGTGAAAATATGTCTCGTGAGTTGTGATGTTATGATGGAGTGTGAGGGTGAAATTAGCATTGACGATTGGAGGCAGGATTGGATTTGATCTGAAAATAAAGTGCTTTGCACACACCTGGCAACCCAGGCTGGCCTCAGAGTTTCGCTAGTCACTCGGTTGGGTGGGCGGGTGTGACGTAACCGCTTTTTTCACCGGAGTTCAGCAGGTGCCGCATCCAACATAGGCTACAACTACAGCCTCACACATTATGGTTCGTATCCATGCAATGGAATAGCACTTCAGATATGCTGAAAGGCATAATCGTCATAAACACAAATAGAATTAAGACGTAGAGTATTCCTATTTTAGTCACATTATTGAAGTGCAGATATGTAAACGCCGTAATCAAACTATTAACACCGTGAAGGACTTTTAGCCGCATTTTGCAACAGGACCTACACACCTAGCGAGTCAGTAAAGCACCACAGACGCACACATCTCTAAGCGCGTGCAAACAAACACACACACTGACTGAATAAACTCCTGGAGACTCATCATCACATCATCATCACGGAACACACGTTTATACTGTCCAGGAAAAGCTGAATTTTTTTTCATTCTGCGTGCGGTATCAAACTCCATTAAAACAACTCTCCTATTAGTCCTTCATATTCGCATGATCGCATCCAGTAGCTCAGAGTGAGTCACCGGGCCTGAATGAAATCTTGGTAAATGAAAGTGAAACTCATTTATTAAATTAAAAATGAAATACAAAAAATTACATATATTTGTTTCAGTGTGTGGAAATAAGTTCGATATATCATGTGAAATTGTACAGGGGTGGGTAGAGTTTATAGCTAAATATTTAGCAGTGTTTGCATGTCCTTTATGACATAGAACTCATTTAAATAGAAATAAAATACCATTCATTACAATGTAGGGCTGGACGATATGACAAAAATTTATATCACAATATATTTTTTAATTTCGGTCGATACGATATAATTCCGATATCGATATGGACAATATTAAAAAGAAAGGAAAAACTGCCAAGAACGCACACAATGGATGTCTTTACCTACAAATGTCTGCAAAGTGAATTTGCTAAGTCGATAGTACCTCCAGACTCTTATAACTTTTGTTTTAAATAAAAACAGTACAAAAAAATTTGTTCACTTTTTATTTGTATTTAGCCTTTACAAACAAGAAATGTGAAATAAACTATCAAATAAATAAAACTCTCAGACTCAGCTTATAATATATAGACAGTTTGTGGGGGTTAGCTTGACCAACGTGATGAACAGAAACTTTTATCAGTGTTTTTTTTTTTTTGTATATGCTGAATATTTAACAATCAAAATAATACCAAAATCTTACAATTATGACATCAACATCATAAAAAAACATAGAAAAAGAATAATAATTATAATAATAAAAAAATCAAAAAGAGATTAGGCTACATTAATATTTACAATAGAAGACTTGTTTGAGTATATTCATAATTCTAATTGCTTTTTATCTTGAACGTCCTTTAAGGGTTTTATCTGTCTATTTATATTTGTGTATGTAATTACCTCATTAAATTGAAAGGTTTAACATAAATATCTCTTATATATTTCATATAGTCTATTTATATAGACTAATATTTTATATAACACGTTTTCATTATTTAACAGATTTAATAGCTCTATTGATCACATTCTTTCTACTTCATCAGCTTTGCAATAACCTGATACCTGATAAATATGTTTGTGAGTTTTATTTTGTAAGTGCGCGAGTGCTATATGCCAGCATGCAGCGAGTTTGTGTATGTGAGTGTTAATTTTGGTGTTTATGCAAGGATCGAGTTTGTTTGTGCGTGTGTTAATGTGGGAGTATATGCAAGGATCGGCGAGTTTATATGCATATGTGGGTGTATGACTGCATCAAGTTTATGCGCAAATTTCATACATGTTTTGAACATTCAATAGTATAGGTGTATATGCGAGTGATTTATAGGTGCATATGCACGTGTTGATAAGCGAAGTGAGGCCACAGGTTGGCTTAAACTTTTATGTTGCCTCATCTTCTGACTCTCTCAGTTCAGTAAAGTTAGCAACAGATTCGCAGATTCGTATTTTCCGGATCAATAACTCATGACCGAAATATTGTTCCTACACAGTACAGTTATTGAATATGTTTGATAATAAAAATTCATAAAAAATGTCTGTTTTTTGGAAAAATAAGTGTTGTAGTCTAACCAGCAGGACAGCAGTCACGTGTGATCCGAATTTGGTGAGAGTACAGTAATTTACAGTAAAGTTATTGAATATGTTTGATAATAAAAATTCATAAAAAATGTTCGAAACAGTTTTTTGTAAAAATAAGTGTTGTAGTCTAACCAGCAGCACAGCGGTGACGTGTGAACTGAATTTGGTGAGAGTACAGTAATTTACAGTACAGTTATTGAATATTTTTATAATAAAAAATCATAAAAAATATGCAAAATAGTTTTTTAGAAAAATAAGTGTTGTAGTCTAACCAGCAGGACAGCAGTGACGTGTGATCTGAGTTTGATGGCAGTATAATGAGTTAGAGGGAAGTTATTGACAGCTTTTGTAGTATTGGTTTTTGCGTTTTGCTCTTTGTAGACGGTCCCTAAGGATCGGCCTCTTTGCCGCCTGCGCATAGAGATCAATATAATGCGTCCAGCGCGTAGGAAAGCTCATTTTTAGGAAAATAAGGTTGTAGGTGGTTGTATACATTGCGACAGTTGAAAAAATGTGCTATTTGTGTAGGAACAATGTTTCGGTCATGAGTTATTGATCCGGAAAAGACGAATCTGTGAATCTGTTGCTAACTTTACTGAACTCTGACTCTCAGTATGTTTTATCGGGTGGAACTGCTTCAAATAGTGGAACAGATTTGATGTGTTGCCGCCGCTTGTCAGCTACACTCTCTGGCACACTTTGCAGAACACCGAAACTAAGTTTATCGAAACTCAAAAAGCCGAACCACTTCCACACCACTGCATTAGTCTTTCCTTTCTTATCAACTATTTCGTCTGCATTCTTACTTGTGGAAGCTTGTTCATTCGCATCTGTATTCAGAGCACTCATTTTGTAGCTAAAACTTTCTGAGGCGCAGCTTAACCAACTGCTGTGCTGAGCGCTGGCAGCGTGTCTGTGTTGTTCGTCATCACGTAAGTGACATCAGATCACGCTCTTTCTGACGGCTGAGCACTGAACGTCATTCAGTGACAAGTGATACATGTATAAGATCTTATATAAATAATAATATATATATTTATATATATGCAAATTTATATCGAAATATCGGAAATGGGTTTAAAAATCATATCATCGTTATTGAAAAAAATTCAATCGCGATATATATTGATATCGAATTATTGTCCAGCCCTATTACAATGTTTTTAAAAAGTACCTAAATTGTTTTGTATTTTGTGATTTTTTTTCTAGTTGAATAAAAATCTATTTTCCATTCATACAGTATATTAGCAAATATTTTGAAAAAATTAAAAATTATATATAAAAAGATTATTTTCCATTCACATAGGCTATTAGCACAATATTTAGCAGTGTTTGCATGTCTATTACTGCGTATAATTCATTAAAATAGAAGTAAAATAACATTCATTACAAGTTGATTTAAAGAAAGCACCCAAGTAGTTTTGCAAAATTAATTTTTTCTTATTTGCAGGCATCAGGGAGGCACTATGAATATGCAGTAGACTCCTGAAGCTTCTGGGAGACTTAGGATGTCTGGGAGTGTTTGTTTCAGTGATTTCAAATATGAACTTTGTTTGGCAAGGTTACTTAATGATCCTTTACAGTGTTTTCCGTTATATTAGGGGGGCGCTCCTCCTCCCAACGGTTCCCCCCCCTTTAAGTCAAGTTAACTGCATTTTCATATATAGCGCCAGATCACAACTTATTTTAATAAACAAGCTAAATAGCTGTAGGTAATGTCTTATGTACACAACAGCATGTGATTTCTGTCTCTACATGGTCGCGCGTTAACAAATTTCTGCTCTCTGAATGGAGCACAGTAGAGTTGACCTGCGACCTGTTTATACAGTCTATCGGCGCGACTCGTGTGACTGATGCTCTCTTTGCTGCAAGTGCAGCCATTGTATTTCCAGGGTTTTGAGCTGCTGTGCTGCGAGTCTCCCGCAAATTTACACCGGCTCTGTGATCCCCAAAATTTGTTAAAATAGCCAGAAATCATGGTAACAAAAGTGAATGAGCAAGAGAACAGATCGTGAGAGGCACAGTGATGGTCTAAGCATTACATTTGTTAGATTAAATGAATAGAGCAGTAAAGATATCACGAGTGCAAATCCCCCTTCTCTGTCATTGAGTGATCTGCTGTCAATAGTTGGAGACGAGCAAAATATTAGAATGGTCTTGCATGTATTTCGGCCTTTTTACACCTTTTACAACCCCCCCGCCCTATCCGAAAAACCGTAAACCTAGGGGAAACACTGCTTTAACTCACTCTCTCTGTTTCTCTTTCAGTCTGAGGGTGTGCTGTTACCATTGCAGAAACCAAATGTGGAGCTCAATCCCCATGGTGAGATTTACTGTAAACTACGGAAACTTCAACTAACAAAATACATATGTAGGCCTGTCACAATAATCAATATATCGACTTATCGCACAACACATGGATATCAATTCAATTATTTTTAGTGATGCAATAAATATCGCCCATACCTAAAAACAATTCTAGCAACATTTTAACTGATTGTGCAACATCTCTACCTCTACTGGAGGTGTCAGTACGGTTAAAAACACTATAGTATTTACTATAAATTACTATAGTATATTTTCATGTTTATGTCTGACAACTGAATATAGATCTGGTAGCAGATATATTACTTTTCACCTTGCACTTTTTTGTTAACACTAATTATTATTCATTTAGGATATGCATTTGCACATTCTGATTCCAATGCCTAATTATTGAATTGTTAAAATGACTATAATTAAATTAAATATTCTTAAGAAAATAAAATATTGTGTTTTTTGAAAGAGTGTACTTGCATTGGGATATTATATTGTCATTCTGGCATTATATAATGAGTGGCATAAAATGGTCTTAAAATGACAATAATATCGTTTATCTCAATATATTTGGTGCAATATATCGTACAAAAAAAATAGATATCGTGACAGGCCTATAAATATGTATCATTGCATCAATGTAAACTTATATAAAGTCAGACAAGATAAAATCTCCCATGAATATCTTCATAGTTTCAGCCATTTAATGCATCACAATCAGGTCCTGCTCTTTTCATGCTCAGTATAGGGTTGGGCCGGTAGACGATGCCATCGTCCATCGCCGATGACCGATAAACTTCACGATGCTGAGCTGGCATCGCGATCCATCGCCCCGCCCCACATTTATATTGATATATAACTTATTTGCATGTCATCTTAAAAGCAATAATGGTCTTTTCATGAGCTGTGTTAAATTTTACATATAGCTGCCGCTTGCACGGCTGACAGCATCATGAGGATTAAATGAAGCATTACACAGTACCCCTCACGCTTAAAATGTGTAGATTCAGTGGCAAACGCTGTTACCTGCAAACCCCGTCCCACAGACTTTACAGTGAATGAGTCATTTTCATAGCGGACTTGAAGCCACTGGAAGTCTTTTATCCACTCTTGGAAAAGTGTTAATGGTGGATTAACATTCAGCACATGATCACTAATAAGATGTGCCATTATTAGTAACTTTAGGTGTTAAAACTAAAGGTTAAAACTAAATCTGTCAGTGTTATTTTCATTCTCTCATCTTCAGAGCTTCACATTTCCACAGTTGTAGCTCCTGTCATCTGAAGGCAGAAGGCATTGACTGAGTGATAGACAGCTGATATTAACCAATCCATTCACGTTCAGTTCTAGATTAGTGGGCCAATAAGAAGAGCACAAAGGCGGGGCAAGCATTGCGGGCTTTTTTTACTTCAGCAAGTTCACATAACTGTCTGTTTCCGAGCGCTGCGTTTGGTGCTTTTAGGTGCAAAGATGCATTCTGCATAAACGTCTCCTAAATCCGCGCACGCGGTGATGATTTTGCAGTGAAAACAGGTCACAAAGCAACAATTTATGCACTCGCACAAATGCTTCCAAATGCTTCCTATTCATGCCAGAGTCCCTCGGAAAAAAGTGATTGACAAGTGGTAATTTGTGTGTAACTTTATTTATTTTTGGTTTGGTTATAGGTAAAGCAAAAGACCATGTGGGTCAGGTAGTGAAAACGGTAGGCTACAATTAATTAATTCGTTATGAATTAATTGATATTTTACAACAACCACCCCCACCCCCCGCCTACGACACCGATGCCATCGTCCATCGCGATGTTTCACATTAGACATCGTACGATGCCAAATTGGTCAACATCGCCCAACTCTAGCTCAGTACTCATCAAAGTGTCAAGAAATATGACTATTGACTCTTTCGTTTCATTTTCATTGTTTTTCATTTCAAACTGAACAGGAAATCAAGTAACTGTTAGAGCTGATATTCCAGCTGACCGGATTCCAGACACTCCTGCTTACACATACGTTACAATTACTGGTAAGTTAAAATTATATTTTTGTGAATTCACAGTGATTTATTTGTATGAAGCAGTATGCATATTTTTTTTTTAAACAGATAAAGTCTATACTCAAAATTAATTGCATTTTTGTGGCATGTCCAGTTGAACTGCACTGAGGAAGCCTTTCTTAGCCACTGTGAAAAACATTGATAAACATATGTATCTGATTTAAAATAATAATTCCTTACATTTCTATACCACTTTTCTGGGAACTCAAAGTGCTTTACACATTTATGGGGGGAATCTCCTCATCCACCACCAATCTGTATCTACTCGGATGATGCAACGACAGCCATTCTGTGCCAGATTGACAGAGGCCACTTGTGGTGGGTTATTTGGGATGTGGTGGGTTTCTTAGGTTATTAAAGGTGTTTTCTGTCACTACATGTTTAGCCCGCATTAACGCATTCAGTGTAAGCTGCACAATTAATCATTAAAAGATCAGGATCTCAACAGCCACACACCATAAATTATAAATGAGGTGATTTGCATATGTTTATTAATCCTTCCAATCGCTGCATTCAAATCTGTGTTTGAAAAACACAAAAATCAAAAAAGAGATTGAGTCTTTAGTAGGGATGTTAACGATTACTCGATCATGGATTAATTGTCGATAAGCCTTTAATCGATAGACCTTATCGATGACCGATTAAGCATGGACATTTAAAGGATAAGACATGCTTTGCGCTGTGAGAGACTTATTCACGACTTTACACATTACATAATCAAGTGTGTGCAGTTTACATGACCTTTTGGAGTCACTCTCTTGACACTGCCTATTGGGCGATGCATAAAACCCTAATGCAGGGATCTCGGTTATCCACATGTGCTGCTGTTAATCTGCGAGTCAGGTAATCAAAAACAGGTCGCATGATATTTAAGTATGGGTGGGTCACGCGTGGATGTGATCAATCATTGGTGAAGCAAACTTAACTATTTTCTCTAAAATATTAGGGTGTTTTAAGCAATCTTGACAGACTGGCATAAATATGCTTTCATTTTAAAAAAAAGAAAGAAAAAAAAAAAAAAAAAAAAAAATCGCTCGTCACGGCTAGACATGCGGTGAACATCTCCGTTCTCACAGGTTTCTGAGTTTTCTCATCATCAATCACTCTCAGTCTGGGATCATGTTCAGTGCTGCGAATTTTGTTAAGCCTGTCCTGCCTCATTGTGGTCAAATTACTTGATTTAATGGAGGATATCGTGTATTGAGGAGGATATAGGGAAAGATATCGCAGAGAGCTGAGACCTATGACGACTTTGAAGACGATATTTAGCTTTCGCATTATATATTACATGTTTTAATTACATTATTGAATAAAATGAACAGCATCATTTTTAATCATCATCATTAATAATGAATAAACTAAAAATAATTTGACAGCTTCAGCTGTTCAACATGACCGGCACTTTCGGACTTCAGCACCACACATCTTTAGCATGAATTGAAATAGACTTTCCTTCCTAAAGGAAAAAATACACTAATTTTTAAAATTGCACAGCGATTATAGTCATGTATTCGCAATTTCACATAAATCAGCATGCGAAAATGTAATTTTTCCATTGCGCTCTCTCTCTCACAGCAGCAGCAGTTCACACGCGCTGGCACTACTATACACAGCCACATCTCGTAGCACATTAATTTGCAACTTTGTTGCATAAAAAAATAGGCTAAATAACTAAATTTAATTAACAAACAAATTAAATAAAATGATTTGTAAAAATGAAACTAAAGAAAAAGAGAAAATGAAAAGAACTGAAACCAGCTCAAATGTTCTGTTCTGGAATAGCAGGTGTTGCAATCAAATTAATTCGATGGAATGATTAACACAGACAGGCGCATTTTCCAAAAAATAACCTATTTTATTTAATTAAAAAATATGTTAGGCCTATATTTATTATATAGGCTATACATTTTTTAACTAGCCTATATTAAATTACCATTCATTTTGGCTTTAACGAATTATTGAACGGATTATTAATAACTTATCAAAGAACATTTTTCTGAGCTCAGTGAAAAGTTTTGTATGTAGGCTAATATTAGAGTCATGGCTGTGGCGCGTCGGCAATAGCCCATGTCTAAACTAAACTGTTTCTATTATCAGACAAACAATAAACACATATCCCAAAGCGCAACATTGTGCTAGATTTTAGCAAATACAGAGGTGACACTGTTGATGACTGCTTTTGCAATGATGATCAGACCTGAAGCCCGGCGCGCTCAACTGAAAACAAGACATGGATAAATGCCTTCACCGCATAGAAACAGTCATGCGCGGGCGGTGAGTCCTCCGTCCGCCTCCCGTCTGAAAGGACCTTAATACATTGTTTCTTCTGTGTGAAGATGAATATAATTTAATTGGCTTTTATCCATTTATATTATATGCACTTTGCAGCAGATAACGGCATGGAACTATCGAAGTCACCATCAAATCCTGTACCGCGCCGCACTGTTGTAGAGTCTTGTTTGAAATAATTTCGGTCTCAACACCTATTTAGCTTTAAGAGCGCGGTGATTTGCATTGCTTTGAATTATTTTCTAAGATAAAACAATGCAAATGAAGTAAGTTATTAAATAAGTTTTTAAAAAGTCAGCCGAAAGTTTAGGCCTATTAAAATGTTTAAAAATAGTTAAATAAATGAGCAAATAAGAAACATAACACTGCCGCGCCCCCTTATCATGTCGACAATCTCACAGGGGGACGATATGGCGATCTGAAAATTTCTTATATTGCCCAACACTAGCCGTGAGATAGCATTGGTCTGTCATAGCATATGGTCTGTTCTTCACAGAAGCTTTAACAGAAGCGTGTGCCACATGTTCACCTCTGACGTACTCAGCCTGTAGCCTAGTTTGGTTTTTTTTTTTTTTACATATATGTTACACCACTAGTGTTTATGTAAACGTACTCATTGTGTTACATACAAAAAACCTCTTCATAACAAATACATACATTTAAAAAATATCAAGCTGCATTGCTACTTTGGTTCCTCCAGGTGAAGAGATCGTTCAGACTGTGGAGCAGGCCATCAGTGGAAGCTTCATGGATCAACTTATTGTCCAGCCTCAGGGATGTGGAGAGCAGAACATGATCTATATGACTTTACCAGTCATAGCCACTCATTATCTGGACAGCACCAATCAGTGGGAAGCTATAGGAATGAAGCGCCGTGACGAAGCCATTGGCCAGATCAAAACAGGTTAGTAGGGTACAACAGATGTACAGAATCTGGCCACTTACATAAAATAAAAACACAGACATCTTTTTTAATCCTTATTGAATTAAGGTTATGCCCGACAGCAGGCCTATCGTAAACCAGATGGATCCTACGCTGCCTGGATAGACAGACCGAGCAGTACATGGTAGAATATTTTGATTTTATTCTTCTTGGAAAATGTTCACATTTCTTTTTTCCACAAAAATGTATTGCTTAATTGCAAAAAAATGTATTAGTTTTGTTTCCATGTGAGCCTGGTAGAGTGCAACACAATTACGGATCGCTCTGTGCCTGAAATTGAAGGTACATAAAGATAACCGTGCTGTCATCAGTTACAGAGTCTATGTACTGTACTCTTAATAATGCTAAATAAGTATGGTATAGGTTAGTTTATACAATTTTTAGAGCACTTTTAAAACAGCTTGGGCTGACCAAAATGCCATACATAAAATGCAAATAACAACAATAAGAGGTGAAGAAATAACAAATAGCAATAACTGCTTAATGAAGCATGTGCAGATAGGGGTGGGTACCGAAACGTCTGCTATCAATACTGGAGGAGTATTGAATAGCATAACGTATGAAGGTAATTCAGTAGCAATACTCGAGAGCTTGCAAATCTAAATGTGAGAACTTGTAATAATAATATTTGTATGTGTAGGTTGAAATGTACACTCACAGCTCTGATGTGAACAGCTGAATCTCTCGATTTGCACACACACACACCCAATAATCAACACACTTGTGTTTTGAATTGGAAGTTGAAGATTAATACTTGTGTATGTGTAAAATGACATTCACAAATACAAAATGACAGACACAGATGTGCACGTCAAATTTGATTGCAGCTTCGCTGTACAATCACAGGTCGGCGCTCACAACCTCTCAGAATTGCCAGTTCAACTACAAAACTCCCGCGCTCTGATATTTGCTACACATCTTGCGTAGTCTCTGTAGTAGAACTCATCTGTGCACTCGTAGATGCAGAGGCGCGAGCATCGCGGGGCGGGGGAGGGGTGGGGCAACAGTAAAGGGGTTTTATTGGTCGATGCCTGACCAATGAACAATGCCGGCAGCCAACTGGACTCGAATGCAGAAGAATAATTTATATGATTATTTTATTATTTCGTTTTTTTTTTTTACTAATATCTCAAAAGATGTTTGATAAACATCATTAACTCTACGGAAATGCATATACCAATAAAAGAGCAGCAAAGTCAGTAATGGCTAGAGCCAGCCAATGAGATGGGACGTTTCTGTACGTCAGCAGCACACATGAAATTAGCAGCAAAGTACATTTCAACCTACACATACAAATATTATTATTACAAGTTCTCACATTTACATTTGCAAGCTCTCGAGTATTGCTACTGATCTACCTTCATAATCACGTAACTGACCAACCTTTTCTAATTTGTGATATTTGATATTCATCTGCACAGTTGGCAATCTCACATGAGAAATGCTTGTGAAGGCACGTCCTTCACAGACACAGACTTGCACACGCACACAGCTTGTAAGCTTGCGGAGTGAACCAAACGTATTATATTTTCCAAGTGGACAGCGACAATGCTCGTTGCAACGAACGCAACAAGTTGTTTTCTTGCATAAGCGGAAACGCAAACAATCTGGCTAAGTGAAAGTATCTTTCAAAAGTGCATTAACTGCAATGAAAAGTAATGAAACGTTTTTGACTGCCTAGCTACTAACGGTAACGTTACATCATCCACATCGTTATGCCAGCAGTCAATCACCTAAATTAGTATAATATATTAAGTTGAATAAACACACTCATTCGGTTACAATGAAAACCGTATGTTTCTTAGTTAATGTTAAAAATGCTTTTACATCAGCTGTATTTACAAATATAGCCTATGAATAGCTGAATAATAAACTATGCTTATTAAGAAATGATAAAAAAAAAACAGCTTATTTTTACATTGCAAGATGCTCCAAAACTGTATTAAAACACAGTTAACTCCCAAAACACTGTTAACTCATTTATGTGAATGTGCTAATGAAAAATCATAAACATTATTAAACAGGGTATTTTCAACTGCAGCGAGCACAATAAACCAAGAAAGATCCCGACCTCTGCCAGAAAAGGCAAACATGTTGATTTTTCTCCAGAACAATGGTTCTAATGTTTTTGAACTACACAATAGTGAAGTAGTGTAACTTATTTATTTCCCTTTCCTATAAATTACTATAGTATTTTAAATGTGTAACACCTGGTTTTATTGTTTTTTTTTTTTTGCTGTTATATACTATAATTTGATCCAACACTGGATCCTTTGATGCTCCTTAATGGATTATATGCACAGCTAGTGTTTCTTCATACACAGACTTTTTTTCAATTTTATACAGTTCCTTTTACAGCATCGATGTTGCAATGTAATTGAAATATAATCAGTTAAATAGACTTCAGCATTCATTTAGCTGTTCAAGCTTAAAACGAGATGAAAAGCTTTTACATGCACGCACAGTCAGGATCAGAAGCTAGTTCAAAACTCCATTAACATATGAAAATCTATTTTACCCCAGTATTTTCAAAGACATGTTGTGGAAAAATGGAATTTAATCTGGTGATTCTTGCACATTCTGAGACTCACTTTATATAGTATATCAATCAGCCAGTGAAGATTGTTGATTTTTAACTAAAACAGACCTTAAACATGCCGATTTTGTAACTGCATACCAGGTTACAGAAAATGAAAAGTCCTTCTGCCAATACCCCATTGCATTCTGTCAGAACTGTATTTTGAATTTAATCTGATTATTTTCTTGTGGTTTTCTGTTAAAGGCTGACCGCATATGTGGCCAAAATCTTCACCATGGCCCTTGACTTTATTACTATAGATGAACGAGTGCTCTGCAGTGCCCTCAAGTGGCTGGTTTATAACAAACAACTGGCAGATGGCTCTTTTAAAGAGGACACCGCTGTAATTCGAGGAGAGATGGTGGTAAGCAGATACAACTGACTGTATTTGTGCTCATGTGTACTTACAAAAAAGATATGAATGATGAGAAAGAATGATTTTTACTCTGAATTCCAGGAGTAATGCATTAAACGACCAACAGTTAAAGAAAACGATGCCAAGTGTCAGTTGTTACATAGAAAACATCAATTTCAGTTTAATTATGTCATTTCATTTTTATTATCCTGCTGCAAGATCCAATCAAAAGATCAATCCACAGTAGATATAAAGGGATGGACATGGCCAGCAACAATATTCAAGTATTGCACATACTAGCATGCACACATTTGGCTCGGCAGTGAAAATGTCTCTTCAATTGTGCAAAGAAAATAGCCCCACACACTATTACATCAACAGCGGCAGCCTAATCTGTTAATATGAAGTAGAATGGATCCATGATTTACAGGGCACCTATTACAGGGCTTGAAATTAACTTTTACTTAGTAGCACCGGTGCTCCCAACTTCAAAAATTTAGGAGCACCACAAAAAATTTAGGAGCACCAGAAAACATTTAGGAGCACCCACCAAAAATGAATGAGCACCACTGCATTTATTGTTTATGAAAACAACATCAATCAGGATTAACAAAAACCAGAAACAACTGATTCTGTGATGACTTATTGCTATCTGTGCAATATTTCCAAAATGAATGTCTAATAACTATAAAATATTATTAATGATGACGATGATGTCAATTATACTTACAATGAATTACATTTCTCATCATCATGCTGCCCTGAATGTGCTTGAATGCGAGTTATGTGCTGTAAAAGGTCCTGCTGTTTCTTCATAAAAAAAAAAAATTATGGTTTGGATCAAACAAAAATGAAGCATTGCAGTAAGAAATATTTATTTTGCACTATTGTTTTTATATGCATGTCAATTTAATAAATAATATTTCTGCTACAAAACAAACGTAAGATTATAATAAATCATTCAATCCAATGCTGAAAGCTGCAAAGCAGTCATCAGTGAATAGAAAAATAATCTTCATCTCAAGAAACAATGGACACAAGAAAGTAAGAAAAGTCTCACTTCACCCACTCTTTAAAAGTTTTGGTTTGGGTTTGTGTCATTTTAAATGCTCAGTCTCGTTATGCGCTGATTTTCATTTTTCTGTGTTTGTGGAAAAGCAGTCGAGTCAGCCGAACCAATATAAGAGCAGGCAGAGCAGGATTCACACGATGACCACCGGCGCAATACCGTTCTTTGTTATGAGTACAAAAATAAACACTAGGTTATCCAGGAGTAGGCCAAACAGGGTAGGTAGATAGATATTGACATATAACTTATTATTTGCATATGTCATCTTAACAGCAATAATTTTCATGAGTTGCAATATTATTTTAATCTTAGTGAATGCAGGCCCTTTTGCGATGGTGTACGCATTGCAGTTGCATGACTGACAACATCGTGACGAATAAATGAAGGATTAAACAGAACATCTCGTGCTTAAAATGTGTGGGAAACGCTGTTAAGTTACATGCAAACTCCGTCCCACCGGCTTTACAGTGAATGGCTTTAGTCACTTTCATAGCGAACTTTAACCCACCGGAAGTCTTTTATCCACTCTTGGAAAAGTGTAAATGCTGGATTAACATTCACCACATGATCACTGATCAGATGTGTCGTTATTCGTAACTTTAGGCGGACAAAATCTGTCAGTGTTATTTTCATTCTCTCGTATCCAGACCTTTACATTTTTGCGGCTTGCGGCTGTAGCTGTCATCTGAACTGAGTGATTGACAGCTGATATTAACCAATCCATTCGCGTTCAGTTCAAGAGCAGTGGGCCAACCAGAGGAGCTTTAAGGCGGGGCATTGCGGGCTTTGTTTACTGCAGCAAGTTGACATGACAACTGTTTTTATCTGTTCCTGAGTGCTGCGTTTGGCGTTAAGTGCAAATATGCATTCTGCTTGAACCTTGCATAGATAAAATTTTAGGCGCATATGCGACCAAAACGGTCGTAATTTCGAGTCCTACAATTTCAAATTCAAGCAGGTTCAAGCACTTTGTCCAAAATCCAAGCACTTTTCTAACCTTGAAAACACTATATTAAAATACAAGCATTTTCCAGGAATTCCAGCACCCGTACGAACCCTGTAATATGAACCAATAGAGCGGCAGGGAAGTCCGATTCAGCACGTTTTTAGAAAAAAAAAAAATCAAAAAGTCGCACTACAACCATTTTATGCAGTCGCACAAATGCTCCCAAATATATTATGAGGTCGCATAGATAAAATTTTGGGCGCATATGCGACCAAAATGGTCACAATGTCGAGCCCTGTATTACGAAAATCATCTTTTGGAAGCTGTTTGGACAGAACTGTGTGTAGGTATAGTGTGTCTACAGTCATATTGGGGTGAAAGAAACACAATAAGTCTCTTATCTTAAATTTCCTGATGTTAAAATAGGACCCAAATCCCTCCCATTTTGAGGCCAACCGTAACATGACGTAGGAGTGTTGTTTTCCCGCCCACCGAATTGATTGACAGCCACGTATTAACATGTCTCCATAGTAACAGGTATAATCATATCAACAAGATAGGACATGCACAAAGCAACTAGGATTAAAAGATCTGTTCAGCTCTCTGTGGTCATCAATCATCATCAAATGTGATCAAGAATGAGTTTTTAAAACAAAAAATGTTTTTAAGACAGTGCATGTGTGTAATGAATTACAGCGATTTTACCGTTTACTTTATCACCACAGCCGCATGTCAGCACAATTACAAAAGAAGACGCTTCAATCCCGGTTTGTGGACGTTAAATCAGGTTGTTTTTTTTTAACATAAACATAACGGATATCCATACAGTAGGGCTGGGCGATATGGACAAAAAATCATATCTCCTCCTTTTAGGAGGAATGACAGGAAATACCGGAATGATATCCGGTATTTTCCCATAAATGGTTACTTTAGAGTCAAAGCCTTAATTAAAACTTTATTAATCAGTTTTTGAGCAAAATATAACACAGGGGTTTCCCTCACTGTCATTATCATCATTACAATTATCATTCTTATATTGTTATTTGTTGAAAGAGCAGCTAACTGCGAGATATTAAAATAGAAAAAGAAATGTTTGGTAGGCAAATGCATGTTTTTTTTTAATTTTACTTTTTTTTTTTTCTTTTCTTTTTTTTTAATAATCGTTTAAACCACCAACCATTTGTACACTAGGCACACACACAAATCAAATCACATCCTCTAGTTAAGGGGCTAAAATATATAAATCAATTAAACAGAATAAATAAATAAATAAAATAAATAAAAATAAATAAATACAATAATTAGAATATAATCAGAATTGAAGTCAATATGCAATAACAGACCAGTACGCAGAGCTAAATGTGTTATAACATAAATGTAAAGATGAGACCGTCGTGTAATAAATACTGAACTTATAATCAGTGAATATGAGGTGGTTTCACTTTCAAAATGCGGTATAAATTCGTCCCATTTTGGCGTTTTTAATTCTTTTGAACACATTTAGGTGCTGCTTGTCAATTGGACAAGGCTTCTGTGTTCGTTCTTGCTGTCAATTGCGGAAGAAATTATTGATAAAAGCTTTCTGATAAACCGATGTGACAGCAGCAGGCGCTGTGTGACGTGCGTGCACGGGAGGGGCAGTCAGATTTGTCCGGGGAGTCAGATTTCGATACAACACCGGCAATGCATGTTCCTCCATGTTGCGTCAGTGATGGTTCGTTCTTGAACGATTCGTTCATTTTAAATGACTCAAGGAGTGAATCATTCATTTGCGCATGCGCACATTTGTGCAAGACGAGCTCGCGTGCTACCTTGGAGTGGTCTGTTTCGCGCATAATGCGCACGTGTGACCTCAAACCATAACGATATGACAGATAACGGATAATCCCGCATGGCGCTGGGGAATCATATCGATATATCCCCAGAACTCGATATACCGCCCAGCCCTACCATACAGCAGTGTATGTAATGTGTATCCTGTCACATTTGCCATGCAAAAACAGTGCAAAGTTAAACGCCAGCGATGTGTTTCTATCCGCTGTGACCGTGAAGGACATTGTGTGTGACTCATTGTTGCAGAAAGGCTTGAATTAACTCCACAACAAATACATCAAATAATAATCATTGGGAAAGTTCTTACTGTAGTATTTCACACAAATATTACGTGAGATCTGCTTCCTTCATGTCTGTCACTGTGCTGTTTATCTGACGCAGCCGAGGCGGAGATTGAGGCACAATCTGACAGGCATGTGAGAACAGGAGGCAGGGGGATCTTAATTAGAGAGCAATTTATAAATGCTAATTTTTTTTCCTGAAATGTTCATCTTATTCATTCAATTTCAAGCAATCGAGTGTGTACACATCCTCTCTTGATTTGAAAAGGTTTAAACCACCCCTATTATGACCCCAAAAAAAGTAATCAGAATTGCTCAATTAATTTCGATTGATGTTGTTCTGTGTCTTTTTTATTAATATTTGGTCTGATTACACGCAAATGATTTGGTTCCATGTTCACACAGATTTTTTGAGATATTGCATTAGTCAATTAGTTAGTACTTTTGATGAATTATTAATTAACAATTGTTTATTCCAGGGTGGTTTACAGGACAAAGATGAAGTCTCTCTGACGGCCTTTGTGACAATTGCCCTGCAGGAGGGCAGAGAGATCTGTGGTGCAAAAGCTGGTGTAAGTACCCTTCTTCCACCAATTGCAGCTTTGAAGCACCAAACAGCAGAATCCTTCACCTTCAGAATAATTTGCTTGCAACTCCACATTTTGAAGATGTAACATTTGAAGATTGTCTGTGATAACACATTTAAATCATTTCAAATTGGGCTACACAATAAATCACATGTGACTGTTGTGTGCATTTGTCTATAATGCCAAATCTGTAATCAGCTGTGAATCTGCAGCATGTATGTTCAGCTGGAGTGTATAGTACACAGTGCCACAGTTCACTGCCAAGCTATCCAAATACAGCATGCTAACAGCCAAATAGCCATTCTGCAATTTGACAGCTGTTTGCGTAGCTTCTCAGCGAACTACACACCTTTGTAGTAAATGTTGCTAATGTAAAACATGAAAGCATGTGCAAATAACACCTATAATAAAGTTTTTAATCAAAACTAACATGTCGAGTGTTTGAATTAAAGGTGCAGTAGGTGATCTGCCTAAATGCTAAGCGGTTAGCATATAATCTTTTAAATACAGTCCCTCCCCTGTCGTCCAAAGCCACGCCTCCTAAAATTGCAAACGCACACATTAAAGATGACAGAGACCCACTAGATCATGTCATTCGCCAGTTTGCCATTCGCCAACTTTACAGTACTTTATAATACTACAGTTCTAAATGAAAACTGTATTATATCTAGCAGTTATGTAGTTAGCAAGTAAAACTTGTCATCACTCTCTCATCAGTCTCACTCTTTCACACGCTTTGTCCTAAAGCGACTAATTTATGCTTAGTGGTTGGCCTGCGGCATGCAGGAATTACACTTGTTACTAAGCCATACTTACATGCTATTTCAGAGCTAATATTCAGAGTAGCGGTGAACAATATAGGGAGCCTATATCACAGGTTATTGCTCAAAAATGAACCAACGTGAATATAAAACCAACTTCAGCTCAGTAAAGCAGGCTAGGCAGAATAGCACTATTTACTGATGTTTTGTTGTTAAACTAAATAAAAATCGACAGTATCAATGCTGTAAAAGGGCCTTATGAAACTGAAAATAGTCACATCGCATCTTTCACTGGGAGATTTCAGTGGCTGAACAACACTTCTGTGCATATAACCCATTCATAACAACACAATCTACATCAGCTTTGCATGACTAAAATAGTTTTAAAACAGAACATGACCTGTCTAACAGAAATACTTCAGTCATGGTGTCGTCCTTCCTCCCGCGTGAAAACTAACTCTAATAATGATTCAGTATTTTAAATAGTTTTGATTGAGCATTTGATTTTACCGCTGTCACCTTGTGTCCATGTGACCGCGGCCATCGGCGGATCTGCGTAAACAGAGGTGCACAATAGTTAAAATCTACATTTGCTAACAGACAGTTTGAGCTACTTATCAGAATTATGGGAATTATCAGCCGGACAATATTTAATTGGATGAACATTTTTTAGTTTTATGCCTTATCCAGGATTAGGCATGGGCCGGTATAAGATTCCGACGGTATGATAACCTTGGAGAAAAATATCACGGTTTCACGGTATCATGGTATTGTGATTACTGCTCTAAAATATATTCTTTTAAATGTCTGGGTAAAAAACAAAAAGTTTTTTCCCCTTTGAACACAATTTATTTTGAGAAACATTTATAATATTTTGGAGCAGTAAACGTGCCAGGCTAAATAATGAAAATGAATCATTAACTTCTGCTGTCTTCATTAGTTTCAAAAACACAGATTTACTTACAATTTAAAATGGCATCTTTGGATATCTTTTCTGCTGGAGATGCTGTTGTTAAAAAAAATGTAAATAAAAAAATCTTACACATACCTTAGGAACGGTATTAGAGAAAATTTTGGCGGTATGATAACCTTGACTTTTCCAAACCGCGGTATACCTTGAAAACGGTTATCGTCCCATGCCTATCCAGGATATAAAAATACATATAAACACATTTAGATCATTTACTTTAATCATTACTATTGGACTGTGAAGAGACTTACAGCCAGCACAACAACACATGTTTCTGAAGACGATCATCTACTGCACCTTTAAGTCCTTCTGTGAAATGATTGGTCTTCTTACAAATATTCCAGCTTGATCTCACGAGGAAACTTAAGCATTTTACATTTTGTCAGTTTAGTGACTAATTCATACAAGTTCAGTGTACTATTAAAAAAAAAAAAAAAAAAAAACCCAACCGTCATTGGGTGATGAGCAAATCGTACTAAATTTGTACTCATTGTATGAATGAGATCGTACAAATTCATACAAATTAGCCACTAAATAAAAAAAAAAAGTTACTAATTGCCGTGAGATTGTGTTGAATATTAATATTGTAGTAGATTTCATAATAGGATTCTAATAAGCAGTGACAAAGGCGTTGCATCATTACATACTTCATCGTCAGGAAAATTACAAGAAGAACTCATAAACCATATGTTGTCGCGGTCATGTGTTTAATAATATTTATCAAATTATTATATCACTGTATTAAGTTATATATATAGGGCTTTTTTGATCACCAGCCACTGTGGCTAGTAGTTTTCCAACATTACTAGCCACTCGCCACTTTCACTAGACACAATTTTATTGTTGGGAAAATATATTTAATACACATAAATATGACTTTGACATGCTAAAATTACTTGATTTAGATTTTGTGTTATCTCCACATGCCTCATTCATTTCACTTTTTGTGTCGTGTATAAGCTTGCTAACGGTTCATGAGCAAATGGGTCATGGTTTCATCATAGTATTACAATAAGATTTTATTTCACATATTTTTCACAGCTCAAAATGATGGATTAACCAAATTTATCTCTGACCACACCAAACATAAACCATTAATTATTTCTTAGTCACAAATTGTAAATGTGTCCAAACAAGCATAATATATCTGTTTACTATACTTTTTATTTAACAAAACATATGCACAGTAATCTGTCCTGGCTAAAGGTCCCAGATCAGCAGTTAACTACACATAAATGGGGAGTAATCTCCCATTAAAGCAATGTTATTGTAAAAAATGATAATTAAACCACATTACGCAAAAGAAAGCAGGTAAAAAAACATACCGTGTGATAATGAAAGGATTATAACACACACGGTTAACGTTAGACCCATACAAAAATCTGTTCTATAATGGTGAAAGTGAAACAAACCGGTGCGGCTTACAAAAATACAAATCTGGAGCTCTTGAAAGCAGCAAGACTGCGGGTGCATGCTCATCACTTTTTATCTAGTCTATTTGAAAGAGAACCGATCACATCAGCTGTGTTTTAGACACAGTTGCTTCACGCAAGGAAACGGGAGCGCGCACGTTTTAAACAGTCGCGCGTACACCTCAGCTGTTAGCACGAGAGATCATCCTTTCATTGGGTATTCGTCTGCTTTTTTTATTGCTCATGCGAATGCAATTCTTTTTTTCAGTCGTGTTGCTTCTCAATTCTAAGATGGCCTTTGCATGCATATTGGACCATCCTTATTGTCAAACCCTGCTTTTATGAATTATTATCCGGGAAAATTATTTTTAACCAGCCAACGTGGCTAGTGGGAGTGTCTGTCTTACCTGCCACCGCTGAAATCTACCCGCATTTGGCGGGTTGGCGGGTGTTAATGTAAAGCCCTATATATATATATATATATATTATGACAACCACTGTATTTGGTTGTTCTGTGCAACGAGAGAGAGAGAGAAAGGGTCCTCTGGCCTTCTAGAGGAGATTTACTGCTGATTAGGCATGGGCCGGTATAAGATTCTGACGGTATGATAACCTTGGATAAAAATATCACCGTTTCACAGTATCACTGTATTATGATTACTGCTCTAAAATATATTCTTTTTAAATGTCTGGGTTAAAAACAAAAACTTTTTTCCCTTTTGAACACAATATATTTTATTTTAAGAAACATTTAAAGTATTTTAGAAGAGTAAATCCGTAATGTGTCAGGCTGAATTAATTATTGACTTCTGCTGTCTTCATTTGTTCAAAAACTACAATCCTGAAAAGCACTGTTGATATTAGTGGTATATTTACTAAATTGTATTCATTTTGTATTGTATTTTGATTGTAGAGATTTTTCTATATGTTAATATGACAGTGTTTTTTACTGAACATATCATATACTAAACCGTACCAAACCCATGATCCTAAAACCCAAATCGAACACTGAAAAACACTTAATATCTAAGGCCCCGTTTACACTGTCAGTTCCGATTATTTGCTCATATGTGACACAGATCGGATCTGTTCTATGACCGTATAAACACGGAAAAAAAACAGCATGCTTTCGGATATTCAGCGATCAGTTTCAGGCCTCCTTCATATGTGGAAATAAATCAGATATAAATCTGATATGTGACAATGCGACTATCATGTAAACAGGCAGATCAGATTTATTGAGGCATTCTGTTTCGTACGTCATTAAACTTGCAACAATGTGGTACATCTCCACGGTTTAATGACATAGAAGGAAGAGCGTATGTGGAGATGCTGATGCTGTAAACAACAACAACAACAACAACAACAACAGAGGAAACATGGAGGAGGAAAGTGGTCAGTCGCCACAATTTGCTCCCACCATACCTGAGATCTCTCTCAAACCCACAAATTCCTCTGAATGGTGGAGGACACCATATATATAAACCATAGGCACAACTGCGATGACGGCCCTTTCCCTCCTCCTCTGCCTCAAAATCATTTTAAAGTTGGGCGAACTTCGCATATTTCAAGAGCTAAAAGCAAGACAATTTCTTCCATCATGGCTAGTGTGATGCAGGTGCTAGAACCCGCCTATACGCATGTGCGACATCGTAAATTGCATGGCAAGTGTAAACACATTAATCGGATATGGGTCACAATTAAAAGAACATGTAAACGGACAGGCAAAAAAATCAGACATAAGCAACAAATCGGAATTGGGCATCAAGACCTGACAGTGTAAACGGGGCCTACATTACATTTTCTGAGGTTATATCCCTTAAATCATAATACATCCCAATGTTTTTCTTTACACCATATGCCTATATTTATTTCTATTTCTGCAAGAAGTTCCACCATTTGTTGTTGTTTTTTATAGTATTCAAAAAAAATCTACAAATTTACTGAAGCTTCAGCATGCCTGTAGCACATACAGTACCTGCACCTTCAAAAGTCTGTCAATTATTGTGAATGTTTTAGTGTGTAGTGGGAAGATCTTAGACTAAACTTGTCACGCACACTTTTACAGGTTCTGCATGAAAGCATCAGAAAGGCAGTTGCTTTTTTGGAAGGTCGAATTACAAGACTGAGCAATCCTTATGCCGTTGCATTGACATCCTACGCCATGGCCAATGCTGACAAACTCAATACAGAAATCTTGATGAAACACTCCACCTTAGGAGAAGGTCAGTAACAATTCAACAAAATATATGGAAAGTACCGAATTACAATTACTCGTGTTACTGTAATTTAGTTTTTGTGTGTGTGTTTGTACTTTTTAGAGTAGTGTTTAAAAGCTGTAATTTTACTTATACTTAAGTATCTTTTGCCTTAAGTATTGTATGACCCTACATTTGAAATTATATCTGTAAAAAAAATAAGATGATGTTACTGCAGTGACTGATGAGCAAGACATTCACGCTGCATGCACCAGAGAGTAGGCATGGGACGATAACTGTTTTCAAGGTATACCGCGGTTTGGAAAAGTCAAGGTTTTAAAAATCGCCAAAATTTCTGTAATACCGTTTCTAAGGTATGTGCACAATTTTTATTAACATTTTTTTTTTAAGTTTTTTATATAACAACAGTATCTCCAGCAGAAAAAAATATCCAAAGATGCTGTTTTAAATTGTAAAGAAATCTGTGTTTTTGAAACTAATGAAGACAGCAGAAGTCAATGAGTCATTTAAATTATTCAGCCTGACATGTTTACTGCTCTAAAATATCATAAATCTTTCAAAAAAATTGAATATATTGTTTTCAAAGGGGAAAAAAAGTTTTAGTTTTTTACCCAGATATTTAAAAAGAATATATTTTAGAGCAGTGAGCACAATACCGTGATACCGTGATATTTTTATCCAAGGTTATCATACCATCAGAATCTTATACCGGCCCATGCCTACCAGAGAGAGAAGCAAATCTGTGTGTAAGATTAGTATGTCTACTCACTGTTGCTGGAGTTTGATGTATCGCCAGATTTGAGAAAGTTTATCAGTAAAATCCCTGTCAAACCCAGCAATGACAAGGTAAGCTATGTGGCTCATTATAAAGTTAGCCATGCCTGTGCTCTTATAGGCAGAATTTGGAACTTTACATTGTAAAAAATAAATAAATAAATGCATACATAAATAAATAGTATGTGGAAAGTTTAGAATACCAAGTATAAAAGCATCTTCAATCCATTATAGATGGATAAAAACTATAATATAGACTCTATAGACAATATAGGCCAGGGGTGACCAACCCTGTTTCTGGAGATCTACCTCCCTGCAGATTTCAGTTGCAACCCATATCAAACACACCTGCCTGTAATGATCAAGTGCTGTTCAGGTCCTAATTAATTGGTTCTGGTGTGCTTGATCAGGGTGGGAGCTGAACTCTGCAGGAAGGTAGATCTCCAGGAACAGGGTTGAGCACCCCTGATATAGAATATAAACCTCGTCACATAGGCAGTAGGCACTGCAGTCGGTATAGCCCAGGGGTCTCAAACTCAAATTGGTGGAGGGCAATTTATAGGAGGGCTGCTTTAACATTCAAGGACAACAAAAAAGTGGAAGCCTGATGTAATTGATGCACTCAGACATTCTTCCCCAGAGTATATGCATAGGGATGCAATGATTATAGATTTTGGTTGGATAATTATAGTCTGAGAAATAATCACGGTTATCACGATTATTATGCATTCATTAATTTCAAACACCACTAGTTTAGAAAATAAGATGAAAACTCCTTATATTTTACAGTGTTATTTATTGCTGCTCAGTAACCTAATACAGCACAAAATAATATTAGAAACAAACAATAGTCCATTTCTTTCTTTGTACTTAAAAATAAGTGAATGTTTTTGACATTTAAACAAATAATTTTACACTGTAAATAAATGACAGAACAATTAATAAATAAATTTAAATAAATTTTAAAAAACAGTATTTGTCTAATGCAGAGCTTGAAATTAATTTTTTTACCTGGTAGCACCGGTGCACTGCTCCCAACTTAAAAAAAATCTTGGAGCACCAGAAAAAAAATTAGGAGCACCCACTAAAAATGAATGAGCACCACTGCAAATTGTATATTAACAGATTTATTGTATTTGAAAACAACATCAATCAGGACTAACAATAACCAGAAACAACTAACTAATTCTGTGATGACTTGTTGATATTAGAGCTGCACGATTAATCGTAAAAAGATCGCAATCTCGATTCGACCCCCTCGACGATCTTAATCCAGCATTTCTACGATTCTGCCAATCATATTTTCAAGTTCAGGAGAGAAGCAAAGGCGGCCGCACAAGTCTTCACGTTGTTTTACATACGTTGCTTAGCGACATGAACACCTCCAAATGATGTTGAAAGAGTGACATACTGAATTTATAAGTTATAGTTTACCCAAAAATGTCATTTCTGTCTTCATGTAAGGATGTATTCGCGGCTGCAAAATCACACGTGACGTAAGCTGCTGACCACAGAGCTTTTTACCACAGAGGGCGGGCACGCGCCCTACTTAATGATAGACGTGCGCGCGTCTACTTTAGTAGACAGAACTCGCATAGGCTGTGAATAACAGGTAATAAAGTTGAAAATAGCATTCAGTTTGTGGCAGAGTGAACGTTTGGGAGCCGCGCGGGAAGTATGGACAGCACTTAGCAGTGAAAATGAAACCGGAAGCGCGTGCACATCATTTAAATAATCATATCGCATTTTACAGTTATGATTACGACAAGCATTTAATGTGCTTTTCTTTCATAGCGAACACAGAGAGCTGTGCATAAAAAAATAACTGTTTAAAAGTGTCAGTATAACTACTCTAGCCTATATGATGTTGAATATAATGCAAGAGGGAATCTGATAATGACAAATGTCTGTTTTTACCAGTTAATAAATGGTCTAATAATGTTGTCAATGACAGATTGCATGCATATGTCTCAAACATAATAATTCAACATCCGAATTATGAATAGTTGTATTCTGATGGCATCACTTTACTGTGCATTAATGACCAGGACAAATTTAGTCTGTTCAAGTCCATCATTCAAAGTCTATTAAAATTTAGCATTTTACCCAACAGTAGACCTACACATAATATTATTATTATTATTATAATAGTTGTTTTACCATATGTTTGAGAAATAACAATAATAATAGCCGACTCATATTAACCTTTATTTTACATCTACAGAATCGTGAGAAAATCGTAATCTTGATATTAGGCAAAAAAATATCGCGAAATCGCGATTCTCATTTTAGCCAGTATCGTGCAGCTCTAGTTGATATTTGACATTCAAACAAAAATGAAGCATTGCAGTAAGAAATATTTATTTTGCACTATTGTTTTATATGCATGACAATTTAATAAACAGAAATAATGGACCAAAGAAAGTAAGAAAAGTCTCACTTCTGCATCTCTTTAAAAGTTTCGGTTTCGGTTTGGTCATTTTAAATGCCCAGTCTCGTTATGACCTGATCTTCATTTTTCTGTGTTTGTGGAGTAAAGCGAACGAGTCAGCCGACCCAATATATAAGCAGGGCAGAGCAGGATTCTCGCGATGACCACCAACGCAATACCGTTCCTTGTCATGAGCCGCAGTTTCGTTTTAAACTTAGTAAAGGCTGGCGGATCAACATTCACCACATCATGATCGCTCTTATCTTCAGCTGTTTACAGTTCCCGCGGTCACAAAAGCCCGCTGTCATCTCAACGAGGTGCGTCTGAAAAGCATGAGCGCGTTGCGTCGCATGCGTGTCCCTCCATTGGAAATAACGAACTTGCACAGGCTTGCCTTAGTTAGCCTCAGTCATAGTAAAGTGTGCGTGGTTATTAGTCTCATTGTACAAACTAGCGCACAGTTTGCATCACTGTTTAGTTGCTGTAGTTTTGTTCTGTGCAGAAACGCGGTGTTGAGAAGCCTTTACGATTAATTAACCGTGACGAATTAAAGCGCGGTTAATAGTGAAACCGGTTAATCGTTGCATCCCTAATATGCAGTCAAAGCTCCTTCTCTTTGTTTCTTATTGTACATATTGAAGGGGTAGTTTAAATTGCTATTAACATACATACTAATAGGGATAATAATAATTATTATTACTCTGTCTCAATCATTGCCTAACCAAAAGTTTAACAGCTAGCGCAAGAACAGCAGAAAACAGATTAAGTAACTTTTGTGATGAGCTATCCTGCCACTTTAGCTGGTGTATTCTGAGAAATTTTCTTATCCCTGAAAAATCTCAGTTTGAAGGTGTATCTACCCCTTCCCCTTAGCTCTATGTCTTTGAGCAAAAGAGAATTGGGACAATTAGTAAGGGGAAGGGCTAAGGGGTAGAATTGGGATTGGGTCTAAATCTTCATCATACTGTACAGTATGTGTGACTCCCCATCATGCTCCAGCCTCATTTTCATGCAAAGTTTCTGTTGCATTTTTTTATTTGAAACAGCTATTAGGTACTGGAATGTCCCCGGACAGCTGCATCATTCACTTGAGGCAACGGCCTATGCTGTGCTGGCACTTGTGAAAGCCAGAGATTTCAATAAAGCAGGAGAGGCCGTGCGGTGGCTGACCAGACAGCATTACTCCTATGGAGGATCCGGCACCACACAGGTACATCAAAACCAAACTTAAACAATAGGTTAAGTTATAGAAGAAAAAAAAATTAAGAACTACTTGTATATGATTGTGATTGCATGCGAAGCTCATGTGGTATTTCTAGGGGTCTTTGGGGTGTTTATGTCCACCCTAGGAACTTTTTGATTGCCCTCCAGATGCCTTAAATCAGGGGTGCTCAACCCTATTCCTGGCGATCGACCGTCCTGCAGTTTTCAGTTGCAGCCCTTATCAAACACACCTGCCTGTAATTATCAAGTGCTCCTCACATTCTTAATAATTGGTTCAGGTGTGTTTGATCAGGGTTGGAGCTGAAATCAGCTGGAAGGTCGATCGCCAGGAACAGGGTTGAGCACCCCTGCCTTAAATGCACACGTGTTAAAGTCTGACAAACAATTGCTTAAAAAAACAAAAAAAAAAAACATGTCATTATTAGGCATGGGCCGGTATAAGATTCTGACGGTAAGATAACCTTGGATAAAAATATCACGATTTCGCTGTATTGTGCTCACTGCTCTAAAATATATTCTTCTGAAATGTCTGGGTAAAAAACTAAAACTTTTTTCCCTTTTGAAGACAATATATTTTATTTTGAAAAACATTTAAAATATTTTGGAACAGTAAACATGTCAGGCTAAATAAATCATTGACTTCTGCTGTCTTCATTTGTTTCAAAAACACAGATTTTTTTACAATTTAAAACGTCGTCTTTTCTGCTGGAGATACTGTTGTTCTAAAAACAAAAAAAATCAATAAAAAAAAATTGTGCACATACCTTAGGAACGGTATTGCAGAAAATGTTGACGGTTTTAAAACCTTGACTTTTCCAAACCACGGTAGAGTTGGGCGATATCCGAAATTTTCAGATCGCCATATCGTCACCCTGTGAGATCGCCGATACACGATACTATCGCATGGGGGTGCGGCAGTATTATGTTTATACATATATAATTTTTATTATATTTAACCATATCTAAACATATTTAATAACCTTTCGGCTGATTTTAAAAACTTATTTAATAACCTACTGCATTTGCATTACGTTTGATCTTGGATAATAATTCAAATCAATGCAAATCACCGCACTCTTACAGCTAAATTAGGGCTGGACAATAATTCGATATCAATATATATCGCGATAGATTTTTTTTCAATAACGGTGATATGATTTTTAAACCCATTTCCAGTATTTCGATATAAATTTGCATATATATATATTTTATTATATACATAAGATCTTGTACATTGTATAACCTGTCACTGAATGACGTTCAGCGCTCAGCCGTCAGAAAGAGTGTGATGTCACCTGCATGATGACGTACTTCACAGACACGCTGGCAGCGCTCAGTCAGCAGCACAGCAGCTGGTTAAGCTCCGTGCCTCCGTCGCAGAAAGTTTCAGCTACAAAATGAGTGCCCTGAATGCAGATGTGAAAACCGCCACTGCTCATACCCCTACATTTCAATAATATCACACGTATTTTTGTGTCAAAACGCCACAGAGAAGCGAGATCAGCCATCGGTGGCAGACTGCGGAGATATGACTGAGGCCAGTGTTGCCAGATGTAGCTAACTGATTCCAGCCCAAAAACTATCCAAAACCCGCCGAAATGCACATTCATGCATGCAATCGAAGTCAAAACCGCCCAATCTGGCAACACTGACTGAGGCCTCTATCGCGAGCGCTCGGTGTCGCGCGCGCACTCGCTCTCTCTGTCAGGGACGGTGCTGCATGCATCAGTTTCCCGCATTTGTCAAAAGTTAACCCCCAAATTGACACAGGTAATAAAAAGATTCAGTCATGTTCATGTTGTGAAACACTATCAAAATGTCCACTGTTGAATATATTGGACTGCTGTTTTCAATAGCGATTTTAACACTTTTAATAAAGGAAGTCCTCCGCTATGCAGAGGCTATTATTAATCAGAAATTGAGTGTACATAGTTTTACGTTAGGAAATGCAGTCTTGACTTTACAAACAGTCGGCAAGTACCGGAGAACAGATGTAGCACAATGATTAAATTTAGTTTTCAGTCACGCTCATGTAAAGGTGTAATATTAAACTCGTTTAGTTTTGCCTTCATTCATTTTTGTTTTCAGTTTTGACATCAAGCACGAGTCTTCAAACACATGATTATTTACAACACGCTTTTAAAGAGAATAGTTTAATAACTACTTTTTTGTCTTTGCCATGGTGACAGTCAGTGTATAATATTTTAGTTATTTTGCAAGATTTTGCAAGTTGTTAGAGGTGTGAACCTACACTGGTCTCACGGTTCGGTTCGGTTACGATTATCATGCCATCGATTCAGTTCAATTCGATATCTCGGTGCATCACGGTGCATTGACGATTCTTTCCATACACAGTTTTTTATTTTCTTCACAGCACAACAATTCTTGTATTAAAATGTATAAATATATTTATATACTATTTGTAAAACAATTTTGTCCTTTAATACAAACAGTCAGATATATAAACTGTACTTTTAAACAACACGAGCATTTATAGACCATTTCGAGGGATGTAAACAAAAACAATGGCCCTAACGTATCCTGTTTTACATTTTTAATTTCCATTGCTTCTGAGAATCCAAAAAGGTCCACATATTGATAAATAGTGTTATGACGACTGATTTAAAGTCAAGTTATGATTGAATTGCCTCTTGTTACAGTTAGGAAATAGTTTAAAGTCAAGCAGGAAATGTTCATGGGCCAATGACATGACCACATTGAAATGGTCTATAGCAAATAAACAAATATAAATATCCCGCTCGCTTTCTGAGCCTTGTCTACCAAGTTATTTCTTACACCCCTTTGATTGGTCACGCGCTCAACAGAAAGGGCTGCGATTGGCTCTTACACGCTGGCGCTCTTCACAGTTGCACTCATGGGCCACAGTGAGACAGAGAGAGAGAAATGGAGATTACTTTCATTCTCTTAATCGCCGTGAAATAGGGGCTTTTGCTGTAAGTTTCAGTGTAACAGTGTTCAGCAAACACACACGCAGTGAAATTGGTGCACATTGTTTGTTTTTCGTAGTTAGAGCGTTGTAAATAATCGCGCTCGCGGCTCGCCTCCCTCGCCATAGTAAGCTACGGTGACATAGCGCATGTGAGATAAATGACGTCAGTATAATAACCGGTTATGATTATTACTGAACCGATACCGAATTGTCCGCGTCTGTATCGCGGTGCACCGAAGAAACGATTAATTTTGACACCCCTACAAGTTGTATTCAGACAAAGTCCCTTTAAGTATTCTGTAGTCTTTGATTCAGATTAGTGTAATTTAAAGACTTGTTAACTAGGAAAGTTAAAATAATTTGTCAAGTTATTGTATAACTGAATTGTTGTGTAGACAATCAAAAATATACAGTAAATATTTCTTAAGGAGGCTAATACTGACCTTAAAATAGTTTTTAAAAAAATTAAAAACTGCTTTTATTCAAGAAATAAACTAAAGAAATAAGACTTATTATGACTTCAGAATATTTTTTGTTTTGTTTTATAGGAAATACTGTGAAAATGTCCTTGGTTTGTTAAAGATCACTTGGAAAACATTATTTTAAGTTAACGGGAGGGCAAAAAAAGTTGACTTCAATTGCATATAAGCTAAGACTAAGACTTTTATTTATTTGATAGTTTATTTAAACATTTCTTGTTTGTAAAGGCTAAATACAAATAAAAAGTGAACATTAATTTAATTTTTTTGTACTGTTTTTATAAAAAAAAAATATAGTATTATAATTATAATTTGCAAAGTCTAAAAATTATTATAGACTTTGCAAATTCAGTTTGTAGACATTTGTAGGTAAAGACATCCATTGTGTGCGTTCTTGGCAGTTTTTTCCTTTCTTTTTAATATTGTCCATATCGAATTCGGAATTATATCGTATCGACCGAAATTAAGAAATATATCGTGATATAAATTTTTGCCATATCGTCCAGCCCTAAGCTAAATAGGCACTGAGACCAAAATTATTTCATACAAGACTCCATGCTATACAGTGCGGCGCAAGACAGGATTTGATTGTGACTTCGGGTTCATGCAGTTATCTGCGGGACTGCTGCAAAATGGATATAATATACATGGATGAAAGCAAATTAAATTATATTTATCTACGCATGGAAGAAGCAAGGATGCATTACAGTCCTTTCAGACGGGAGGCGGAAGGAGGACTCGCCGCCCGCACGTGACTATGCGGTAAAGTTTTCCATGTTTTTGTTCAGTTGAGCGAGGCGCGGCTTCAGTTCTAATCACCACAAAAGTAATCATCAACAGTGTCACGTTTGTATTTGCTAAGATCTAACACAACGTTGCTCTTGGCATATGTATTTATTGTTTTCTGATAAGAGTTTCAGTTTAGACATTGCTGTGGTGAGTCGGCAATAGCCTATTGCTCTAATATTAAATAGCCAATTTGACCTAAAAGTTATTAATAATCTGTTCAATAATTCTTTAATGCCTAAACGAATGGTAAAATACAGATTGTAATTTAATTTAATATAGGCTAGTTTAAATAAATAAAAAATATATATTTAATAGCCTTTATAAATAAAAGCCTAACATATTTTCTTATTAAATAAATAGGCTATTTTCTGAAAAATGCGCATGTCCGTGTTTATCATTCATCGAATTAAATACAAATAAGACAAGTATGTGTATTCCGTGTATTTGAAGAATCTTTCAATAAAGGCTATAGGCTACCTTAAAACTTAAATAGCCTATTAATAACGGATATAAAAAATAAATAACTTTTTTGTGAAAGCAAGAGAGAATCTTGTTAGAGTGCCGTTATAAAGGAGTCTCAAATGACCAACGACCGCAACACATTTTATTCCAGAACATTCGGTTTCAGAGTTCTTTTATTTTCTTCTTTGGTTGTTTCATTTTTTATAAATCGTTTTATTTAACTTGTTTGTTAATTAAATCCAATTTTATGCAACAAAGTTGCAAACTAATTTGCTATGAGATGTCTGTGCCCTCATGTGCAACTCGCGCTTCAGCTGCTGCTGCTGAGAGAGAGAGAGAGAGCCATTGCTAATGCCTCGCTGGTAGTTGCCAGGGGGTTGCTAGGGTGTTCTAGGGGGTTAATAAGGTGTTGCTAGGCGTTTGCTAAGGTGTTTGAGTGGTTGCTAGGTAGTTGCTAACATAAATTATCATGTTTCTAGCATAAATTAGCATGTCGTTAGCATTGAGTATGATTTAGAATATCACTAGCATGTTGCTAGTATAAACTAGCATGAATTTAGGATGAATTAGCATGTTTGCTAGTATGATTAGTATGTTTGTTAGTATGTTTCCAGTATGGATTAGTATATTGTTAGTTTGAATTAGCATGTTGCTAGTATGTTTATAGTATGAATTTGCATGCTGCTAGTATGATTAGTATGTTTCTGGTATGGATTGGTATATTGTTAGTATGAATTGGTGTGTTGTTAGTATGTTCAATGTAAAGTCAATGGCAGTTTTTTTTTTTTTTTTTTTTTTTACAATGGAAGTCTATGGGACAGTCGCTAAGGTGGCGTAAGTGGTTGCTAGGGTGTGGCTAGTAAGTTAAAAGGTCATCGGTGATTGGCAGATTGGTAGTCTGTGTTAAATGAGCACAACATTAAGTCTGACAGTCTAGCGGAAAGTTATGATTTTCTCAAGCCTCCATAAATATGATATATTGAATAATTTGATGTATTATTTATATTTTATTTAATTATAATATATATTTATAATATATACACATACATATATATATTTATAATATATACACATACATATATACATATATATATATATATATATATATATATATATATATGTGTGTGTGTGTGTGTGTGGTTTTTTTTTTTGTTGTTTTTTTACTACTATCTATTGTGTGTACTGTTTTTTTTTATTATATATATGTATGTTACTTTTTCGTGTAAACTTTACAACTGCTTTGGCAATACATTTGTAACATTTGTCATGCCAATAAAGCAACTATTGAATTGAATTGAGAGAGAGAGAGAGAGAGAGAGAGAGAGAGAGGTGCTCCTCTCTCTGTCTCAGCAGCAGCGGAAAATATAAGAGCGCGATGGAAATAATTCATTTTGTCCGAAAGTGTCGGTCAAGTGATGTTGATGTGAACAGTTGAAGCTGTCAAATTAATTGTAGTTCATTTATTAATAATGATGATGATTAAAAATAAGAATACTATTCATTTTATTTAATAATGCAATTAAAACATGTTATAGGTCTACATTAATGCGAAACGAGCTAAATATCGTCTTTAAAATCGTCATAGGTCTCAGCTCTTGGCGATATCTTTGCCTATTGTCGATACACGATACTATCGTCTATCGGCACAACCCTAAACCGCGGTATACCTTGAAAACGGTTATCGTCCCATGCCTAGTCATTATTTTTTTAGTCATGATAAGATGCATGGCCAAAATCTGAATTAATCACAATAATAATCATATGTACTGTATTTTATTCTGACATCTGCAGGTTACATTTTAAGCAGGGACATACTGTATTAAAACAACTGAGGACACTTCACACGTTTAGAAAGTGTAACTAGGTCCATACTACCACATTAACTTTTAAAAAATGGTTCCTGTTGAATTGTTTGCATGTATGCATATTAACATTCCAATCCTCTCACCGTTGTCAAATATAAAACGTTTGCTTGCTACCAGACTTCACCTTTTGTGTTGCACATCGTGTATGTGTGAGTAAATCTGTTTCTCTTTGAAGGCAATCCTCCTGGTGTTCCAGGCTGTGGCAGAGTACCGTACGCGGGTGAAAGAGCAAGACTTCAATTTAGAAGTTAAACTGGCTGTAGAAGGAAGAAGGCCTTCAAGATATAATATCAGTAGAAATAATATGCATGTTGCACGGTCAAAAAAGGTGAGGACTGGAGTGACTCTACTTGCTTGTCGTCTCAGTTGTGGTCAAGAGAGCATTGTTGTTCATTGACTGTTTTCAAAGGTTTTGATTCAAATCTTGAGGTATCTCTGTTACAGCATGAAGTAGGTTTTTGATGACTACAGTATATCATGTCTGCTTTCATTCAACAGGTGGAGATAACCAAGGACATTCATGTGACTACTAAAGGAACTGGAAAAGCCACTCTCTCTGTGAGTGTTCATGAGCATTTATGCAATCAATATACAATCATCTGAATCCTGCTGCTGTTTACAGGTTCTGACACTGTACTACGCCAGACCTGTTGAGAAGAAGTCTGACTGCACACTGTTTAATCTGAGTGTTAAAATAGAAAAGGAGCCTGAAAGTTAGTAACCCCTAACATGCATCTGTATGCTCTGAATCTTCCTTCACTGGTGTAATTATTGTTCTCCCCTTTTAGCAATACGAGGACAAGGAGCCATTGAAACATTCAAGCTTACAATGGACTTCTTGTATGTAAACAAATATCAGACATTTCAAGAAACCACTTTATTAGTGATTTATTAGCATGTGCTCACTTTCACACTTGGTTGTTTGCTGGGCCAGAGTTGTTCTTGCATGTCTGAATCATGAACATTTGTATTGGTGGCAGTTGATTACTAACTGGACAAGCTGATGACTAGATAACCGTTAGGCTGTATTATGCCACAGACAAGCAGCTCTATATTATTCTCCAGCATAATAGTTTTGAATTGTCAGAAATCAGATTGCCTTTCAGAAGCAGTTTGCACCAAAAGCTCTAGTGTAAAAGCAGCATTAAATTTATAGAGAGCAAAAAGGAAGGCCTGTGAAATCTGTTCATTTTTTACAGCTACAAAAACCCGAAAACTGATGCCACCATGACTATTCTGGACATTGGCATTCCCACAGGATTTACTGTGGAATTCAGAGATCTTGAAGAGGTAATGTGGTGATGCATCAGTATGAAAATTAGTAAATTATTCCACTATAGAAAAATTCTAAACATTGTGGATGTAGAGGATCTCATTTGTTCATTTACAGACAGGATTTAAAGTGTTTTGATGATAATGCATATTGATTTTTAATACATTTTCATTTTGTTGTCTACAGTTGTCGAAAGGGAAGGAGAAATACATGCAGAAATTTGAGTTGGACAAATTGCTGTCAGATCGACGATCCTTCATCCTTTACTTAGAAAAGGTATTTCACCCAACTGCTTACCTGTCAGTTAAACAAATTTAGTCTTATTTTTGATTTTACCTAAAAACTAGGGCTGAGAGATCTCGATCAAAATTCAAGATTGACGTCAAGATAATATCCATTTAACTCGATATTTTCAATAAAATGTAATAAATGTTTATTTGCCAATCAAAGCCTCATGTGAGATGTCACAATGCCATTTATGAAAAAAAAAATAATAAACCATTCCCTGTTTGAAAACATATAACTGCAAATCCTTTAAACGTGAATTGTAAAAATAAATTTAAATAATATAGATCTTTCTTTGATAATATGCCGAAAAAACTGGTTCAATTAAACAGAGAGCCATTTCTCCTGCTTGAATAAGTACTCATGATGTCTGATGTGAAAATAATGCAAGTAATAAAACAATTCATTTCACTGTTTCTGTCAGCTTTTTATCTGCTGCATATTTTTTATTACACTTTCTTATTGTTAATTTCCAGTCTGCAGTATATGTAACCGTGAATTTACTTGGATTTCTACTTTATTAGGTTTCTAATAAAGAATCACAACGAATTGCCTTCAGAATGCACAAGATGCTTAATGTGGGTCTGCTTCAACCTGCTGCCATCACCATATACGAGTATTACTCACCCAGTAAGCTCCTGCACATTTTACACGACAAACACACAAAGTTGTGGAATTAAACTAGAACTGTCAAATTCACATGCTCATTTAGTGTGATTAATTATTAAAATATGTCAATGAATCAATTCAGTGATTTACAAAGTTGCCACGTTAATGCCTTTTTGAATAATTGATTTGGGTACTTTTCTCCTCTAATATTAACACAGTATTACTGAATTGTACAGATAATATGTCACATTGCATCAATATTTCATTGTTGACAGAAAAGAATACTGAAAAGCACTACTAGTTCAGCTAACTACAAAACAAAGCCTTCAACATTTGCATTTATTTTTAAATTGCTCCCCTGTTTATTTTTTTCCTCAATTTCTGTTTAACGGAGAGCAGATTTTTTTCAACACATTTCTAAACATAATAGTTTTAATAACTCATCTCTAATAACTGATTTATTTTATCTTTGCCATGATGACAGTAAATAATATTTTGCTAGATATTTTTCAAGAGACTTCTATACAGCTTAAAGTGACATTTAAAGGCTTAACTGGGTTAATTAGGTCAACTAGGCAGGTTAGGGTAATTAGGCAAGTTATTGTATAACGATGGTTTGTTTTGTAGACTATACGAAAAAAAAATTGCTAAAAATGGCTAATAATATTGACCTTAAAATGTTTTTTTAAAATTAAAAACTATTTTATTCTAGCCGAAATAAAACAAATAAGACTTTCTCCAGAAGAAAAAATATTATCAGACATACTGTGAAAATTTCCTTGCTCTGTTAAACATCATTTGGCAATATTTAAAAAAAGAAAGAAAAAAAAAAAATCAAAGGGGGGCTAATAATTCTGACTTCAACTATATTAGATTAGATTAGCTTAAATAGTATTTGATAATTATTAAAAATTTAAGCTGTGGCGACACGGTGGCGCAGTGGGTAGCACGTTCGCCTCACAGCAAGAAGGTCACTGGTTCAAGCCTCGGCTGGGTCAGTTGCTGTTTCTGTGTGGAGTTTGTATGTTCTCCGGATGCTCCGGTTTCCCCCACATTCCAAAGACATGCGGTACAGGTAAATTAGGTAAGCTAAATTGTCCGTAGTGTATGAGTGTGAATGAGTGTGTGGATGTTTCCCAGAGATGGGTTGCGGCTGGAAGGGTATCCGTTGCGTAAAATCGTGCTGGATAAGTTGGCGGTTCATTCCGCTGTGGCGACCCCGGATTAATAAAGGGACTAACCCGACAAGAAAATGAATGAATTAATGAAATTGTCCGTAGTGTACAGTATGAATGTTTCCCAGTGATGGGTTGTGGCTGGAAGGGCATCCGCTGCGTAAAACTTGCTGGATAAGCTGGCGGTTCATTCTGCTGTGGCGACCCCTAATTAATAAAGGGACTAAGCCGAAAAGAAAATGAATGAATTTAAGCTGTATGGAGTTTAGCTAGCGGTCCACAGCAGGATTGGGATCAAATTGCTGTAATGAAGGCCTCTCTAAACTGATCTGAATCAAGTCTTCAGTTGTGGACATGCCTAGAAAGCTTCTTGTTTAATTTTTGATCCAGTTTTGAGCTAAAAAAGTATCTTTCACACTAGACAGCAGAAATAGGAAGTTATTGTTAAGTTAATAAACGCAGGGAGAACATGCAAACTCCACACAGAAATGCCAACTGACCCAGCCGAGGCTTGAACCAGCGACCTTCTTGCTGTGAGGCGACAGCACTACCTACTTCACCACTGCGTCGCCCCCAAGACATTATTAATTTTATAATAATATATATTGTACATATTATCTTTAATATAAATATACTTGTAGTAGCTAAATTGAAACACATTTTCTTCACAGCACATAAAATAATGTAAATTTTAAGAATAAATGTATTTATTAAAATTAATTTCAAGAGTTCACACTTAGATATTGCGTGACGCTATTAGCAAGTTTGGCAGGCTCCCGCCTGGTCAATTGAGCATGTACGGGGAGTACGAGATCAGGTAGTTCTCGAGAGCTCCCTGTGATAAAGAAAGAAAGGTGGAGAAGGGGTGGATGGGGGGTTTCTTCGGAAAACGAAGATAAGGGAGTAATATTTGCTAGGCTACTTATAGTGAGTTTGGATTAATCTGATTGGCTAACTAATGATTGTAGATGAGAGACCAGCTGCGGTCAATTATATCACGTGCTCCTCTCGAAATTAGTTTGTGAAACTTCACTTAATTGATTAATATATTCTACCAATTCCACCCTACTTCCCACATGGGAAAAGTACGACAATGGAAAGACACAACTACAACCTTATGTGCAAAGCTGACACTTTATCAGAGTACTTTATCTTTCTGGGCTTTTTAAATAAGAGCTGAATATGAGAATCCCTTTATGAATTAAAGTTTCCTTTGCCCCAAAGTAACACCATCTTTTCTGTTAAACTTTAATGCCCTTCAGCAACAGAATAATTTCCTATTGATTTCTTATTCTTATTTAACAAACAATTAAAAAAAAAAAAGTTTGTGTGTTTCGTTTCAGTGTGCACCACTGACAGGTTAAATCTGCCCTCTCTCTCTCTCTGCTGTTGTGTTGGTGCTGCTGAGGGATTGAGATGCACCGGCCAAAGTTTGAGCATAAAGTAATGCAAAAACGAATACAATTATTATCGAAAGCGAACGCAGAATCTCGGACATGTCCGGGGAAAAGAGGATGTATTGTCACCCCAAATAATGAGCTGGGTCATTGCGCTCTTCTCAAAGTGACTACCAAAGTCAGAACAGCAATTCTGTATGCAGCGCGTGTCTGTGGGTCCGCATGTGAGTCTGTGGCAGTGTTCTCAGTTTCTCGAGAACACTGAACCGGGCCGCCCAGGTAAAGTCCTATGTGTTAGAAGCGCTGGTGTTGAATTGGGTCTTACATTGGATGTGCCACGATATATGCATGGCCAAATTGTAGACGTTTTCTTTGAGGCTCGCACGTTGTGCCACATGCCGCCATTCGGTGCCATGTTGCTTAGCAACGTATACAAAACAATGTAAAGACAGCTTGACGTGAAGTAAATAAACCAGCAGAGATGTGCTATTGTTTATAGCGTCCGCATGTGCTACAGTCACAATAGATTTCCAACGTAATACACCATAAGTTAGTGTGAAGAGCATGTTGTTTTGCCGTGGCCGAGTGAATTAAGTCATCAATTGAGCTTATTAAAAAAGAAAATCGCAAATGCGAGCGAAATGGTCGCACTGTCGAGCCCTGAACTATTATGTTTAAAAACGTGTTGTAAATAATCATGTTTAAAGACTCGTGAATATTATATAGTTACTTATATAAATACTTCCTATATAGTTGAATATTATATCTTTACATGAGCGTGACCGAAAACTAAATTTAATCATTGTGCTACATCTGTTCTCCGGTACTTGCCGACTGTTTGTAAATTCAAGACTGCATTTCCTAACGTAAAACTATGTACACTCAATTTCTGATTAATAATAACCTCTGCATAGCCGAGGACTTCATCTATTAAAAGTGTTAACATCGCTATTGAAAACAAAAGTCTAATATATTCAACAGTGGACATTTTGATAGTGTTTCACAACATGAACATGACTGAATCTTTTTATTACCTGTGTCAATTTGGGGGTTAACTTTTGACGAATGCGGGAAACTGATGCGCGCAGCACCGTCACTGACAGAGAGAGCGAGTGCACGCGACACCGAGCGCTCGCGATAGAGGCCTCAGTTTTGACACAAAAATACGCGTGATATTATTGAAATTTAGTGGTATGAGCAGTGGCGGTTTTCACATCTGCATTCAGGGCACTCATTTTGTAGCTAAAACTTTCTGCGACGGAGGCACAGAGCCTGACCAACTGCTGTGCTGCTGACTGAGCGCTGCCAGCGTGTCTGTGATGTACGTCATCACGCAGGTGACATCACGCTCTTTCTGACGTCTGAGCGCTGAACGTCATTCAGTGACAAGTTATACAATGTACAAGATCTTATGTATATAATAAAATATATATATATGCAAATTTATATCGAAATACCGGAAATGGGTTTAAAAATCATATCACCGTTATTGAAAAAAAATCTATCGCGATATATTGATATCGAATTATTGTCCAGCCCTAGCAGAGCCATAGACATTTATCTATAAATAAAGTATAATTATGGATACTGTGTTCATCCTAACTGAAAGCTATGTCATGTTTGCTAGCCTGAGCTGGATCAGTCTATTTAGTCTTCGCGCTCTTCTGTATCCAGCGCGTCTCTGTGGGTCTGCATGCAGAGCATGCGAGTCTGTGGCAGAGTGTTCTCAGTTTCTCGCGAACACAGAACCGGGCCGCCCCAATGATATATCGGCCGCAGCCAAATGGTCGCACTGTTGTTTATTCAAGATGATGCGTTGCAGCCGGCTGCAGCTCGTTGCTCTTAATTTCGCGGGTAGATTGCGTCATCAAACATGCATTATCGCGATGCAATAGAATTAGAATCTCTATCGTAGGCCAATTTTGTATCGTTTATATCGCATATCGTTTATATCGCCCATTACTAGCCACAAGCTTGGCACATCTGTCTTTGGGAATCTTTGTCCATTCCTCTTAGCAGTACCTCTCAAGCTCTATCAGGTTGGATGGGAAGCAACGGTGTACAGCCATTTTCAGATATCTCCAGAGATGTTCAATAGGATTTAGGTCTGGGCTCTGGCTGGGTCACTCAAGGACATTCACAGAGTTATTGTGAAGCCACGAAATTTTGGTGGTGTGCTTTGGGTCATTGTCCTACTGGAAGATGAACCGTCCCCCCAGTCTGAGGTCAAGAGCACTCTGAAGCAGGTTTTCATTCAGGATGTCTCTGTACATTGCTGCAACCATCTTTCCCTCTATCCTGACTAGTCTTCCAGTTCCTGCTGCTGAAAAACATCCCCACAGCATGATGCTGCCGCCACCACCATGCTTCACTGTAGGGATGGTATTGGCCTGGTGATGAGTGGTGCCTGGTTTTCTCCAAACGTAACACCTGGCATTCACTCCAAAGAGTTCAATTTTAGTCTCATCAGACCAGAGAATTTTGTTTCTTATGGTCTGAGAGTCCTTCAAATGTCTTTTGGCAAATTCCAGGTGGGGAGTGGCTTCAGTCTGGCCATTCTACCATACAGGCCTGATTGGAGGATTGCTGCACAGATGGTTGTCCTTCTGTAAGGTTCTCCTCTCTCCACAGAAGAACGCTGGAGCTCAGACAGAGTGACCATCGGGTTATTGATCACCTCCCTGATTAAGGCCCTTCTCCCCCGATTACTCAGCTTAGATGGCCGGCCAGCTCTAGGAAGAGTCCTGGTGGATCCAAACATCTTCCGCTTACGGATGATATCAGAAATTTTTCTGTAACCTTCCACAGCCTTGTGCCTCGAGACAATCCCATCTTGGAGGTGTACAGATAATTCCTTTGTCTTCATGCTTGATTTGTGCTTTGACATGCACTGTCAACCCTGGGACCTTATATAGACAGGTGTATGCCTTTTTAAATCATGTCCAATCAACTAAACTTACCACAGGTGAACTCCAATGAAGCTGCTGAAACATCTCAAGAATGATCAGTTGAAACAGAATGTACCTGAGCTCAATTTAGAGCGTTACGCCAAAGGCTGTGAATACTGATGTACATGTGATTTTACAGCTTTTTTATTTTTTATAAATTTGCAACAATTAAAAAAAAATTAGCTTTCTTCCACATTGTCATTATGGGGTATTGTGTGTAGAATTTTGAGGAAACAAATGAATTTAATCCATTTTTGGAATAAGGCTGTAACATAAAAAATGTGGAAAAAGTGAAGCGCTATGAATACTTTCTGGATCTACTATATATATATATATGTTTTTTTTTTTTTTTAAACAAACACCAATTTCTTTTTTCTTTTTAGATGCACGCTGTACAAAGTACTTCCACCCTGAAAGAGATGGAGTAATACACAGACTGTGTAAAGGAGACATGTGCCAGTGTGCTGAAGGTATTATTAATTATTATTAACAATTATTATTATTTGCACAAACTGCAACACTGCATTGGAGTAAAGAGATTGAAGATTAAGTCAAAGCTTCTCTAAAAACAAACCATTTTGTAATTAAAACAGCATTGTTTTAAATGTGCCGAATGAACAACTTTTAACCCTCTGAATTGTTATGATCTATTATGAACACAGAAAACTGCAGTTACCAGAGGAAAAACAATTTCAAAGATGATGTGCGTTTGATAATGGCCTGCGAACGTAACACAGATTATGGTAAATATATTCAGTTCTCAGTGTTAATTCAAGCTCATGACTTCCTAAAATGAAGATTCATTATTTTACTCGTCCTCATGCTGTTTGAAACCTTTCAGTGCTGTGTCAATTTGATGTTTTACATGCTCTTCTTTTCATTGAGAATAATTATAGCAAGCTAAAATATCTAAATATATTGCAAAAGGTTTTGGGACACCTGTCCAAATGATTGAATTCAGGTCACTTCCATGGCCACAGGTGTATAAATGTAAGCACTAGGCATGCAAACACTTTCACAAACATTTGCGAAAGAATGGCTTAAACAGTAAAGCGTAATACAGTGGGAGTCATCTGTGTAATATGTCCATTTGTGAAATTTCAAATGTTAACTATCTATATATATATATATATATATATATATATATATATATATATATATATATATATATAGATATTAGTGGTGGGCCGTTATCAGCATTAACGTGCTGCGTTAACGCGAGACTCTTATCGCGCCATAAAAAAAATATCACCGTTAATCTATTCTCAAAGTTGAGTTGGGAGCTGGGTCTATTCTACGCAAGCTATGATGACTTTCACCTTGATATATTAGCGTGGATGTATACCTGACCGGTGACAAAAGAGTGCCCTTCTGAATCAAATCAGCAGGATGCCTGACTTTAACTGCAGTTCGGCAGTTTCACTTTAACTCATGAACATTTTATTCATGCCTTTGTGACAAACTGGGGTATTAGACGCAAATAAGGAGTAAGGACCGGTGAGAGTGTTATGGAATTTAATAACACGGGCCAAATGGAAAGAAAAAAAACTTCCGCATTTTGCGGTGTGTGTGTGTGTGTGTGTGTGTGTGTGTGTGTGTGTGTGTGTGTGTGTGTGTGTGTGTGTGTGTGTGTGCGCGTGCGGTCCTTTACTGACAGCACTTGTGTGGATCTTGTCGGAAAATATGGCGTAGTCCTACATGACGGTAATAGTTTGTCAGTAATGCCACTAATATCTGCATACTCCACGTCTTAATAAAATTTCTGCTTCGTTCAGTTGGACTTGAGTTGCATTAAGGTAATCAAAAATTGCTGTTTACATGGTGACTCTTTATCAGAGTATTGTTTTAATCATATTAAAATCGTACTAAAGTATTGTTGCCCACGTAAACATACTCAATGCTTGACACACCGTCAGGGCTCTGTGAACTTGACTTTGCGAAGCAGCATTTTCTGTATGTACGTACATCAAAAGCAAGTATGAAATCACTGTTTGGAGCTTATGTAGGCCTACAGTTCAACATTCATGTTTAACTGAATAAACAGTTAATCAACACAAGTACATCTTATTGAACATCATTTATTTTCATCACCAATTATCATAGTAGAACAGTTTCTCAAGCAGTTTGTGATGCATTTTGGAAACAGGAGATGAGGCTCTGGTCTAATGCATCACCTGCTTGAGAAACCCATTCTCAAAGACTTATTATTTGGGTAGCACACATATTCTGAATGCCTTCGGCAGAATTCAAATGAGCCATTTTAATCTAGATTCATTTTGAGATTAATCTAGATAAAAAAAAAATTAATCTATGCCCACCTATAATATATTCATTCATTCATTTTCTTTTCGGCTTAGTCCCTTTATTAATCCGGGGTCGCCACAGCGGAATGAACCGCCAACTTATCCAGCACATGTTTTAAGCAGCGGATGCCCTTCTCTGGGAAAAAAAAAATTATATATATATTTATAAAAACCATTAATCTGATAAACTTTTAGAGCCATTCCAAAATTTAAAGACGTAAAGAGTTGATTTTGTAAAGACGACTTTTTGTAACGGGAAGTCTGAGACAGTGTTAGAATCCATGTGCGGAAGTTTATTAACCCTTTACCCATCAACCCGACGCGGACGCCCTGGAGCATCCAGGGGCGCTGTTTTTCCACATGTCAATGTTTATCAATAGTAATAACAACACACACACGCATTCTTTGCTGTACATCACGGTTTATTTTGAAAGGTAAGAGTCCACAGAAAAGCATCCTATCAAGCACATTTAGTCCACCGACACAATAGTGTTGAATTTTGGGTGGTTATTCATTTGTTTATGTCACCATTTCTGCCCGAGACCTGTTTTACCATGCTTTACCATGTTACTTACACGCGAAAACGGCGTCTTTGTAGTAAAAGGCAACTCGATGTCATAGCTTACAGTGTTACAATAAAATGAGACCAAAAACTGAATAAAAAGTCAAAGTTATGGTTACTAAATTCTAAACAAAGCCGCATGTTTTGATCTGCATAGCCTGTTATCCGATTAAAATACTTCCTACTTCCTACTTAGTTTGACTGACAGACAGTTTAGCCAATGGCTGTATCATATATTCAATATATGAACACCTATTGGTTGTGGGTTGTATATTTGCACGGTCTTTGCTGTCACTGGCTCAGCGATCTGTCAATCATCACGCGACGCACCTGCCTGCCCCCTGCTGCACACTGCACATCTGTTAGCAGTTTGAGCTAACGGCAGAGCTGCTGGTAAACAATGAAAATAGATCGTCAAAGTTTTGTTCTGCTAAAGAGAGTTTTGAGAGTTAGTTTGAAGCGAAGAGGAGAATATGTCTGAGGAGAACTGATACTTACATGACCTGGATGAAGAGTACTCTGGCATTTTCTAACGGTGAGTTTTTATTACTTTGTTTACGTCTCTCAGTTCTTCTGTGAAACCTGCTTGTATGTGTGAATGTCTCTCCGGTAGTGATAATCTTTCAGTAATGTTGGCATTATCATATGTTTGCCATTTATCTGAATGGCTGCTGTAAGCTAAGCTATCTGTAATAATTATCCTATCAATAAAAGGGCATTAGAGTAAATCGTGTTTGCTACTCAAGGGGGGGAATACAGTTGTTTACAATAGAATCCTAATTCTGTTTTTTTTTTTTTTTTTGTCACGTAGCTGAATCTGCTGGAGTGGATTACGTGCAGCAGACAGGAGCAAAGTGAGAGAGCATAACAACAACTCTTCTAAGACTTTTTTGTTGCATATGCACTGGACATATTTCACACAATGTACTTCTTGTGCTCAAATAAATCATTCATAATATAAGTTTCTGTCTATTGTTTTACAATTAAAAATTTGTGGTATGTGAAAAGACTAAAAGAGTTGTGTTAGAAACCCCAGTACATCAGACTGCTTCTCCACCAACAAGGAGAGGGAGAAAATCACAAGACATTGTCTCAGAAAAATAATTCCAAAAATTTCATTTTGCATGATTTTGACATCAAATTCAAAACATATACTCAGGAGATATGTAGCTTTTGACCTATTACTTTTATGTGTTGCTCCAGGACTGATTTCACACATTTGTTTATGAAATAATAAAATGTTTAATGCAGTGAATTTTTTTTTACATTACTTAAGCATCTCTAACTTTTTTTTATTTTTAGCATTATAAACTCTAGATGATGGGTAATAAAGCCCAGAGTGTCGTCTTTTCAAAGATACATAAACTGTGAATGTAGACCAAATTATTCAGCAACTGTAAAGGTTTCAGTTTGGGATGATTGTTTTTGAGAAAGTGCCTCTGACGGTGAGGGAAAGGAGGACACCGATATAGTCTCAGAAAACATTTTACAGAAATCTCATTTTGCATGCTATCTTCATCAAATTTGAAATATAAACTCATGAGACACTTGGCTTTCAAGTCATATTTTTTCTAGGACATTACATTAATGTTTTCCTGTGTTTGTATATGGAAAAACAAATATTGAACACAATACAATTTTTTTTTCTCATAACTTCATAATGTATAACTTTTTATATTTTTTAACATATAACTCCCCCTTTTACCACAGTAAAGCTCAAAGTGTCTTCTTTCCAATGATACCCAGTTTGTGTTTGCAGCTTACTGGAGTCAGGAACTGTTACTGTTTAAAGTTAGGTAGGTGTAAATCCTTAAAATTGAGTGAAGCCTAACAGGTTGGCTTAGGCAGAGACATCAATGTGTAAACAGGCAAAGAGTCGGCAACATGTGAGCAGTCCAAACCATTCGACAAATACAGGGGCAAATCCAGAAAACGTAGAGAAAGGGCAGGCAGAAGTTCAAAGCAACAACAATCAGTCCAAAACAGATCAAGAGGGCAAAGACAGAAAACGTACGTGATCAAAGCAGGCAGGGTCATACACAGGATAGCAGTCATGAAGTCACTTGGAACAAACCAAGCGGCAACCTCCTGCTCTCCCTCGGGAAGCCAATACGGAAGTAACTAAAACTGCAATTCATCGACTCGCCTGGGGGGCTGGCTCCAGGAAGTCCAAGGGCTTTCTTTCTGCATTGGTAAATTGGCCATTTTTACAGCTGATAAAAACATGTTTACAGCCTGGTACAAACGATGGCTTTGGTGCATATAGCTATGATTACCCTTCATGACAACTGTGAGGGGGGTGAATTTTTTTAGAACTCATGCGTTTCGTTTTTATTAGGTTATATTAAGTTTGCATAATTAAGGGAGTGGCCACTTGAGTGACAGCTAGCCCTCGCTGCTCGCTGTCTCGTCGCCTCAGCTGATTCTGGCTAATTAGCCGCTGAGCTCGGCATATACATCGTGTTTTTGTTTTGTTTAATGTTTCTTTACACCGTCGTTTGCCTTTTGGAATTATTTCCTGCAATTATCAGATGATATGGCATGCTGTGTGGACTTAATTGTGCTTACAAACCGTTCAAGTTGCCTCCATTTCCCAGGTCAGTGAAATGATATACTTCTATACCATCTCTATAAATGTATTTGTTTTATTTAAGATCATTTATCATTTAAATGTTCTTTAGAGCTGTAATGCACTCCAGAATCTGACAGATTGATTAGCTGTAGGCTATAAAACAGTCATCTGAAGCGTTGTCATACAGTGTTAGTGCTGGATTTTTATAAACAGCCTTGCATTTACTAACACAGACTATATCTGAAGTGTTTGATAGAAATTCGCGTTTTCCTCCTGTCCAAAAACGTCATAAGAACAATGTTTAGTGGCTCAATGTGTTACAACAGTGTTTTTAAAAGTCTAAACACTTTATTGATATAGTGTACAACCAAGCACATGTGGTCAGAACACAAACGAGTCGCAGGTAATGAAGTATTAAACGTTCTCCCAAAGTAATAAGTCTGTTTTAATCCGGTTCTAAGCAAAAAGCTGAGAATCCAGCATGGTCTGTAGCTCCGCTCACTCTCCGCCTTTTTGCCCTTATTTGGTATGCCGCGTTTGGCGCGATGACGCGCTAACAAAATGGCGATGGTTGGCCGTGCCTACTTGTGGCTTCTTTTGCAGTGTTCAGAAACCTATGGGTGACGTCACGGATACTACGTCCATATCTTTTACAGTCTATGGAACAAACGCTTGGTAAGGCAGGTAAACTGGCAATACTTCGCAACGAAGCATGGCCTGAGCTCTCGCTAAAATACAGCACAAACAGGAAGTAACCACAGAGGGAGCGGAGCTGAGTCAGTAGTCGGGCGAGGGCTCCCTCTGCTGGCGTGGCTTAACACTTTTGTGTGTTGCATAATACAGATTTGCAGTCTGAAACAACATGACAATTGTTTATAGTTGAGATGAACTGTTCCATTAACCTTTGTTAAACAGATGTTTGACCTGAGCTAATGCTGTGACCTGTATGATTGACAGTTTATAAAGTGAAAGTCGAGGGCATGGATCTGGCACAAGACGCTGACATCTACCGCATGAAGGTGGAGCAGGTGCTGTCAAAAGGTGTGGGTCTTTATATTTGTTAAACTGCCACAGGTATCATTTGCAACCAAAAACAAACTAGCTGGTTGACTAAAACTAATTTTAAGTCAGAATTTGACAGGGGTATGAATTATTTCAGGCTTGGTTGTATACCCGAAGTTACTGCTTAAATGCGCCTACTGAAAAATAAATCACTGTTTATTTTATTTTGTATACATTGCATATTAGTAATGTGAAAATTATTTTGTTATTTAAAAATGCGTTTTTTTGTTTATGCACGTTGGCTTAAGACCAACATTTTTTAAATATATTTTGTTAAATATGAAGGCTTTCTTTTAAAAAAGGAAATTAGTTTGAAATTCACCATTCTGCTCAGACAACTTGCAGAATAGTAAACCAACATCAGAAAAAATAGTGATAGAATCTCTGCAAAATAACATGATATGATGTTAAATGCAGCTGAAATGCTTATGTGAAGGCTAAACTGCACTGCTATTATGCTGTTCTGTCCTGTAGGATCTGATCAAGTTATTGAGGGGCAAGTGAAACAATTTTTGGGTCGTCCCAGTTGCAGAGAGTCTCTAGGATTTGTTCAAGGAAAATCTTATCTGATCATGGGCAAATCTACAGCTGTGCCAATGCTTGGAGGAAGGTAGGTGTCCTGAATCACATTAGACACGTTCGTGGATATAACAAGGTTGTTTTTGGATTAAAAACATGTATTTTTCAAATGTGTATGAAACCAAAATGTGTTCTACTTTTTATTACCTTTGATATCCTTATTTGCCATTGACCCATACATTTTGAATGTTTTGTCCTCTCGTTTCTGCTGTTTTTAGTCTACAGTATATCTTGGGAGAGCAGACCTGGATTGAATACTGGCCAACAAGAGAAGAAAGTAAATCTGCAGAACACAGAGACCGGTTCCTCGGCATCTCTGAACTCGAGAACATGCTTTTCAAAGAAGAATGTGCAACATAAGGGATAAAGTACGGCAGGTGTTATCACAGAATAAAGTCTGACGGGTTTATCAGCAGCCTGATGTGAAGTGGAGCATTGTTGTATAAGACTGTAGGGTTTATTCTGCACAAACAAACCTCCTGGATGTGCTTTATCCTGCTTATTACTTGGCTACTTGCAACTAATTAAGGAATTAATAAACTATTATGGCTGAGAACAATGTTTTGTGTCAAATGTTTAAAGGCAAGGCTGACAGAAATGAAGTGGCTGAATGGAGCATGAAACCTATGTATTATTCAGTCACAAGATGGCACCAAACAGTCAAAAACAGCAGCGTGACAGAAAAGCATATTATAGATACACATTCACCGACGGTCAGGATGATTCAAAGTATGCAGAGGAGCCTGCCTGTGTTATTCAGCGAATGTTAACTGGGAATAACATACCTTGGAATGTTGCAAATGACCAATCAGAGAATGTTGCAACTGACCAATCAGAGTATTCCAGACAGTCATGTAATGAAATTATATAAACAGAAAATATGCTCTCTATAACGTTAACTAATTCAATCCTTCATCACAAAATTGTTTTAAATAAAAAACTGCATTGATTTTATAAAGAAAACATTGACTGAATTTTTTTTTCTAATATTTTTTATTTGGGCTCTAATTATTCATGCTTTAAAATGGCTTATAATGAACTGATATTTTTTATTTTAAAAATCTAAAAATGTTTAATTGGCTTTTTGTTATATTTTGGAACTGTATCTCATCATAAAAGAAATTGCATGACTCAACCTCTTGAAAGAATCACTGATATCCTATAAAAACTATTAGACATAAACATTTAAATGGGTCTCACTTTAAATGTGGTGAAAATGTGAGATAAAAAACAACCCCAGAAGCTAAAAAGGGTAATTCCATTCTTTTTAAATAGCAATGTAAGGTAGCTACAAATCATCCAATCAAACATTTAAATTATGCATATGTTCATTCATTTTCCTTCAGCTTAGTCCCTTAATTTATTCATCAGGGGTCACCACAACGGAATGAACTGCCAACTTATCCAGCATATGTTTTACAGATGCGATACCGTTCCAGCCGCAACCCAGTACTGGGAAACACCCAAACACTCATTTACACACATACACGAAGGCCAATTTAGTTTATTCAATTCCCCTATTCGCCTTATTCTTCGCATAGGAGTGGGCGCAGCCATTTGATTATTTTTGGCTCGAGACTTCCGGTCTCATTCACTTCCATTCATTTTTAGACGTTAAAAACAGCTCGTTATGCTGCTTGATGTTGCAAACTGATCTTTTCTTATTATATTATTCTGCTTTGTTTGTATAGTCATGCAAATGCTTGTTTGGAGAGCAAGTAGTTTGGCAGTTTTCTGTCGCTTATTATTCATAGTCATTTCTCCCATAGGCGACTGAATCGGAAGTTTTAAAACAATCGCAAACACGAGCGCACTTCCACATTAAAGAATAAGGTCAATAGCGCATGTCTTTGGACTGTGGAGGAAACCAAAGCACCCAGAGGAAATCCACACCAACATAGGGAGAACATGCAAATACTAATCAGAGTAGACATTGTAATGACGATGCTCTTCCCATACATTGGCGCTAAAATTGTTGTTGTTAAATCACGGTAAAACAGGCCACACAATAATTATGAATATACAGTTCTAAAAATCTTTCTGCATATAAAAAAATAGCACAATATAGAGCACATTCATAAGAAAAACAATCCCGTGTGGACCACTTAAAGTTGCTGACGATAGACAATAAAACACTAAAAATCCAGTCATAATCCCTTTCTATGAGGGAGTCTCAATCAGCTCCCTTGTGCACTAGTCAGGGGATCAGACATTTTAAAAGCTGTCTCAATTGCAAAGTTCAAGGCCAGCGCATTGAAACATTCGCTCCCTGAAAAATCCCACAATTGACATTGAGGTAAAGTTGATTTTATATTCGCACATTCAGACTTTCTCCTTAATAATATAATTTCAGAAAAGTATTGTTTGCAAATTCTAAATAGGTAAATTATAGCATATCAATGACTATCAAAGTAACCTACAGTCAATTAAACAGTGCTAATAATATTGCTTTAAAGGAGAGATGCCCAAAGTTGGCCCATGGTAATCTTTTGATTTGGCTCGCCATCCCATCTGAGAAGAGATTGGGATGGTTTAGATATTGTCAATGTTTGTTTTATTGTTAAAAGCTAACTGAAATTAAATGTTTCAATTAAATTGTATAAATTAATCTGATTTTGTTTAAATGTACATGCTGGCACCCGACAACGCAGAGAAGTTGGTGAGCAAATCAAGTCAAAGGCAGATTCTGCTTGACCTGTGTATTCAGCATTGAACTCCACTGTGTGATGTGATTGTTTATGTTTTTTTATTGCTATAAGTTCTAATTTTAAAAGTTATACTGCATTAGAGATGATACAATTTAAAGTAATGTTTTCAATTTATTTTGAAATATTGTGAATATTTATGACCCAGGACAACTTTAACCTAAAATTGTTTGGTATATTTATCTTCGATGATATTTGGCCCTTCATACAAAAAAGTTTGGGCACCCCTGCATTCAAGTCACACTTATATGCCATTTCAGAATGAATATTCAAAGTACATTGGTAAACAATATAGGGAGCGTGTCACAAGTTGTCAATGAATGAATGTGTGAATATAAAACCAACTTTAGCTCAATACAATGAACCATGAAAATCAGGGAACATCAATACGAGTAAATTTAAAAACCTCAATAAACAGCTACATAACCAACTTGGTTAGCAGTGGTCAGTAATTACTGCATGTAAGGTAATATTTAACCAACATAACATGGCGTCAGTAAAAGCGCGAAAACATTTGAATTTGAACGTGTGTAACGTTAATCTCGGCTTTCAAACCGTTAATAAGTTGATAACATTTGTTATTTCACTGCACGGCGGCAGCATAAATACCTTGATCTTACCTCCTCATTCTCCACTTTTCAATTTATCGACCATAAGCCTATTTAATCCGTAATGAACGCTCAGAATCATCAAATCACTCGCTGTTTCCACTCACTCAACTGCCACTGGGTGCCACCAGTATTGTTTTCGTTTGAATATTCAAACGTCTTAGCGTAATCACGTCACTCACACACGACATGTTTTTTAACTTTTATTTATTTATTTATTTTTGCTGTCCCAAACAACATGTAAACACGTAAAATGTTAAAAAAGTTTACAAATTAAATAAATGTTATTTGAAGGTACATCAATTAAAGCTTCCATTCAGTTACACTGCCATCTGTAGGCGCGTTGCGGCTGCTTCATCATCTGTGAGATCCGCTTCTTGATGTCAAGTGATGTCCGGCACTTCCAAGCAGTCAGATTGTTTCACTGAAGTATTCAAAGAAAATGCATTTAAAATATATCAAATGTATTTAATATATCTTATTATATTGCAGTTATCATTAAATAAATGTACAGATATGTATTATGGTATATATTTTAGGAAATTTTATCTCAATATAATATTTATTTCTAAAGATTTTTGAAGATTTCAAAAATATAGTAATCTTATCTTAATCCTGTTTTGATTTATTACTAAACGTAGGCTAAAAGTACATAATTTGTCACGCATTTATATACTGGAGGCAATAAGAAAATCTATGTATATAAGTAGCTACTCACCTGTCTGGACAACACTCTATACACAGCCCCACAGTATCACAGCATCCAAAACCCCAAGACAGCAGTCTGTAAATATTAAACACATCTGTCCTTCATCCGGGGTGTGGCTCTGGCTGCGGCGATGACACTGACATGCGCATTCATTACTGCAGCTGCCCTTACAATCATTCTCACATCCGTCTTTACTGCTCTCACAGCCCATAACATCATCAGCAAGATCAATTTGATGGAGTTGGTCTGAAAATGTTCTTGAATCTTATGTTTGAGTCGTCATAAACGAGCATGTGAGGAGGTTGTTGCTAGAAGGGATACAGCTGCGGCCGGAAGTTAACGATAATTATTTATTAAATTACCCATTAATTGTATTTAATTAACGTCTACCCCTATCTCAACCCTAAACCCGTTCATCGCAGTAGTGTAAAAACAGTTTATAGCGAGTGTTATTCATATTATTTATTAAATTACCCAATTAAATTATATTGATACAACTTCTATCCCTACCCTAACCCTAAACACAACACTAAAAGTATTGTAAAAATATTAATTGTTGTTGTAAAGTCTCACAAAATGTATGCTATGTTTTAATGTGAGGATCCGCAGCTGTATCCCTTCTAGACTTTCCCCAGGACAGTGCTGGGAGTCGATTCCAAAAAGAGTCGATTCCGAGGCGTCGAGAATCAAGAGTCAATTTCAAAGTTCAGCATTGATTTCATTAGCGGAATTGACTTCTCCTTTAGTTTAAAACTAGAATTAAATTATGTTTTTTACTCTCTCTTGCTAATGTTTATCGCAATATTTATGATCAGATGCATATATGCGTGAGTAGAATCGTTCGTTTCAATGAATTGGTTCAAATAATCATATCCGCGATTGATTCACATGAAGAGTTGTTTATGGTTTATGTTCTAATAACCAAATAATAGACAATATAAACGTGTAATGCTGATTTTTAGCTACCTTTCGTACTTCAGTTATTGAAGTTAAAGCTCTTAAGTTAAAATGTCTAAGTTTTAAACTTATTTTCTGTAGGCTAATGATGTGGTTAAACTGAATAATTAAACTGGTTTGAGCACCATTCTGATTACATCAAAAGTGAACAGTCGCATTGGGTTTAATCTTTCTCTTTCATTCATTCATCCATTTTCCTTTGTCCCTTTATTAATCTGGGGTCGCCACAGCGGAATGAACCGCCAACTTATCCAGCATATGTTTTACACAGCGTATGCCCTTCCAGCTGCAACCCAGTACTGGGAAACACCCATGCAAACCATCCACTCAAATCTGACTGACAGATAAACTGCTCTTTTCAGTGTTGTAGCCTATAATAATATAGTATGCTGTGTCTGTGCACGTGCATTTTAGACAGAATAGCCTAGGCCTATGTTAGTGCGGCATGCATGCGCTTTTAACCTATTCATATTGGCCGGTTTGAGTATAAACCATAGATATTTACATTAGATGTCGCCTGCCCTGTTGTTGTCTATTGGAAGGAATGCGTCAATAGAGCCGCCTTTTTAGTACAGGGTAGCGCTCCTTTGAAATGAATGCGGGACCAAGGTGCAATGGAGGACTGTGGCCATCCAGAGCCAGAGATATACACACATATATCTATGATCGGGAGTTTTCAGTAGTTGTCAGAACGCAATTTTTTTTTTTTTTTACGAAATATTATAATTTTACATCACTTTTCTATATTGATGGATCAGTGACCGCACGGACATTGCTGACGAAGAGTGTGTTTGTGTGCATGTAAATGTATTATACTCCCTCCTGTTAGATTTGATCTAATCCGTGTCCTGAAACACCCCCCTACTGCCTTATGGTAAGTGCAGTAAGTGTCTGTATTATCATCAATAACGTGACTTGTTGAGCACAAATGTTCATAACATAAAAACGTAAAAAACGAAATCTTTCCTATGAAGTGGTCTGCCTTTGTGTTTTGTTTTCTTTGTCTGCTCGTTACTACACCCGTACACAGCGCTAAAGTACAGCATCTTCACGTTGGCACACTGTCTTGGCTAGTGTGGTTGAATGACATTTGTGCTTGGACCACTGTACAAATGTGGCGGCGCTGTTGACGCATGCTCAGGGTCCCTATGCGATATCTAGTGTATATATCTATGAGTATAAACGATGTAGTTAACTTTTAATATAACTCATTACTCTAGTGTAGTTGCTCAAAGAAGCCAAAAGGAGGCGGTCGTGTCCTGTAGAGATCAGGGTAAAGTCTAGAAGGGATACAGCTGTGGATACTCACATCATTGCATAATTTTTGTGACACTGTACTACAGTAATATTTTTACAATACTGTGAGGGTTGTGGTAGGCGTTAACAAAACACTAAAAATTAAATGGGCAATTTAATAAATAATATAAATAATACTTGGTATAATTACTCTTTTGCATTACTGTGATGGTTGGGTTTGGAGTTGCGGTATGGGGTAGCATTAATAAAATATTATTTTATACCATTTTTAAAAATGGGGTGACACTGTGGCTCAGTGGTTAGCACTGTCGCCTCACAGCAAGAAGGTCACTGGTTTGAGTTCCAGCTGGGTCAGTTGGCATTTCTGTGTGGAGTTTGCATGTTCTCCCCATGTTGGTGTGGGTTTCCTCCGGGTGCTCCGGTTTCCCCCACAGTCCAAACACATGCGCTATAGGGGGACTTGAACTAAATTGGCCTTAGTGTATGAGTGTGTGTGTCTGTGTGTGAATGAGTGTTTATGGGTGTTTCCCAGTACTGGATTGCAGCTGGAAGAGTATCCGCTGTGTAAAATATATGCTGGAATAGTTGGCGGTTCATTCCACTGTGGTGATCCCTGATAAATAAGGGACTAAGCTGAAGGGAAATGAATGAATGACTATAGTAAAAGGACATTTCCCTTGGTTTACTTTTCCAGTTTCTCACCTTCACTTGTTTTTGAAACTGACTTTTGTGAACATGAAATCACGATGTAAATCATTGAGGTAAAACAGCTGCTCGGCAAAACATCTCCAGCCTAATAAAAGCCACAGTATTACCTGCTTGTCCTGGTGTCTGTATACCTCTCCCTGTCATTATCATAATAGACTGATTTTACGCGGCCGCCATTATTAACAGCGAAATCGAGGCTGCGGTGGGAAGAAACCTGGAAGTATCGCCTGAGTCACACAGGAATGTTGTGTACATGGCTGTATATCTTATCAGCGAAGAGAAAGTGACACAAATTTATGATTTCAGCGCCTTCCGAGTGACCCGAAGGTCCGTTCTGAATGAATAGTGAAAATAAAAAGAGATGTTTGACCTCATTTTCAGCTAAGTTAAGGGAAATGGCACTACTTAGCTAACGTTTTCTTTCCCAAACACACAGTTTAGATGCCATTCATCAAACTCAAGTTAATGAACTGAGACTTTATCTACATTACCCTAGTCACGATACAAAATTTCCGTAATGAAATATAAAAAAACGACAATTTCTCGTTAACATTTAAGACACTGTTCATGGAGTTCTTAAACAGCGCTGATTGGCCATTGTGTTCACGTGCTCACCAGAAATCACTCTGATTGGCTGCGAAGGTCATCAGTTCACCTCACCGCTGTTTACTGAGTGCAAACACAGACGAGCGATCCGCTGATGAATCGACTGATCTTCACGGCTTTAAAACGCTCCAATATCCGTCTATGTGTGTTTTCAATCTGTGAAGATCGGTGAACTGATAACCTTCACAGTCATTCTGTTGAGCACTGGTGAATACTAAGGCAAATCAGCTGTTTATGAGCGCGCTCAGCGGCGCGTAAATGTTAGCGGGAAATTGACGTTTTTAAAACTTCAGTACCGGGACAACACTGTTAAAGACAACATGAAGATGTGCTACAAAGGACTGCAGTGTTTTATCACTCACCCGGTTACATAGGCTGAAGCAGGGAAGCGTCCCCACGGTGTTTACCTGCTGCCCTGGACTGAAGTCTAGGAGGACACTTAAGTGTATCACTCTTAAAGAGATTATGATGTTGTTTGACGCCTAATATGCCTAAATAATTGTTTATAATAAACTGAACGGAATGATATTAGAGTGATGTTTACACCATTTCTGCATTTTGAAGTCGCAGCAACAGCTGGAGGTTTATAGCACACAGCATATTGTTGCAATGTTTACAGTGCTGATCCTATACTTCCGGCTTTCTTCCCACCGCAGCCTCGCTTTCGTGTTCTAAAATGGCGGTCGCGTGAAATAAGCGTATTGCAGGCATTACCACATCTTCAGTTCAAACAGAAGCCAAGCAATTTAAAGGTGAAGAGAAGAATGTGAATGCTCATTACAGTCACTGCGGGATTTATCTTGACAGAAAACTTTCATTTTTGCAAAAACATTACACACTCACGACGGCGCGGTTGCCTCACAGCAAGAAAGTCGCTGGTTCGAGCCTGGGTAAGTTGGCATTTCTGTGTGGAGTTTGCATGTTCTCCCGAGTTGGCGTGGGTTTCCTCCGGGTGCTCTGGTTTCCCCCACAGTCCAAACACATGCGCTATAGAGGAATTAGGTAAGCTGAATTGGCTGTAGTGTATGAGTGTGTGTATGAGTGTACGTGTTTTTGTGACATATCAGGACACAAATCTGTATAATGACATAGGTATGACACAGGTATTACAAAAAGGAGGTGAATTATGAGGACATTGGTGACGTCCTCACTTCTCAAAAAGCTTATAAATCACACAGGATGAGTTTGTTCAGGGAGTAAAGCTGTACACTGTCTCCTGTGATGGTTGGGTTTAGGGGTAGGGTGGGGTGAGGGCAATATAATATACGGTTTGGTCTGTATAAAATGAATGGAAGTCTATGTAATGTACCCACTTTTCACAAAAACAAATATGTGTGTGTGTATGAGTGTGTGAGAATGAGTGTGTATGGGTGTTTCCCAGTGATGGGTTGCAGGTGTAAGGGCATTCATGTGTAAAACATATGCTGAGTAAGTTGGCTTTATTGCACTGTGGTGACACCTGATTAATAAAGAGACTAAGCCAAAATAAAAACGAATGAATGAATGAACTACTACTACTACACACACACACACACACACACACACACACAAGTTATTCTTGTGTCTTAAGTGTTAAGTGTCTTAAAAAAAGTCTTATACACTGAAAAATATGATTCAACGATGATTCCTTGAATTTACTAATTTAAGGTGGTTGCAAACTATTTTTATGGGCTGAATGTAAACAAACAAATTAAGTTGAACATTCATTCACTTTCCTTCAGCTTAGTCCCTTTAATAATCAGGGGTCACCACAGTGGAATGAACCGCCAACTATTCCAGCATATGTTTTACACAGCGGATGCATTTCCAGCTGCAACCCAGTAGTGGGAAACACCCATACACACTCACATTCTCACACACACACTCATACACTTCAGCCAATTTAGTTCATCCAATTCAATTATAGCGCATGTGTTTGGACTGTGGGGGAAACCGGAGCACCCGGAGGAAACCCACGCCAACACGGGGAGAACAGGCAAACTGAATGCCTCAAGGGAAGTCTAAAAGTTCAGAAAGGTTTGTGTGATTTAAAGCAAACCTCCAGCCTCCGCTCTGTATGAAAACAAGAGATGTCAATGGAAAATGATTATATGAAATGTGTGTGTGTCTGAATTATTAAGCGCAGTGCAGTTATGGGGTGGAATGAGAAAACAATTCAATCAAGAGAGAAAATGCACTCATACATATTTAAAGTTCATACAGACAGGAGCCTTTTGGTTCAACACACACACACACACACACACACACACACACACACACACACACACACACGTTTGTTTTTGTGAAAAGTGGGTACATTACATAGGCTTCCATTCATTTTATACAGATCAAAACGTATATTATATTGCCCTCACCCCACCCTACCCCTAAACCCAACCATCACAGGAGACAGTGTACAGCTTTACTCCCTGAAGAAACTCATCCTGTGTGATTTATAAGCTTTTGGAGAAGTGAGGACGTCACCAATGTCCTCATATTTCACCTGCTTTTTGTAATACCTGTGTCATACCTATGTCATTATACAGATTTGTGTCCTGACATGTCACAAAAACACGTACACACACACACACACACACACACACACACACACACACACACACACACACACACACACACTTTACTGTACTACTTTAAATCAACACACACTGTAAAATATTGCTGGGTTCCACACATTTCCTTCATGCTGTCTCAAACATCATTCATTCATTTTCTTTTCAGCTTAATCCTTTATTAATCAGAGGTCGCCACAGCGGAATGAACCGCCAACTTATCCAGCATATGTTTTACGCAGCGGATGCCCTTCCAGCTGAAACCCATCACTGGGAAACACCCATTCGCACTCATACACTACAGACAATTTAGCTTACCCAATTGCCCTATAGCGCAAGTCTTTGGACTTGTGAGGGAAACCGGAGCACCCGGAGGAAACCCACGCCAACATGGGGAGAACGTGCTGGCTCGAACCAGCGACCTTCTTGCTGTGAGGAGACAGTGCAACGCACTAAGCCACCATTGTTGTCTCAAAATAAAATACTTAATTTAACTTAATTGTTTGAACAAATTTATATGGATTAAATTAAAACATTTGCTGGATAAGTTGGCGGTTCATTCCGCTGTGGCAACCTCTGATGAATAAAGAGACCAAGTTGAAGAAAAATGAATAAATGAATGATATACAAGATAATATTTGTGTAATCGATCTCCATTTTGGTCTTGTTGTTTTGTAAAATATAATTCTCCAGGCATAAGTCTCATCATTATCAAATGTAGCTCAATTCTGGGAACATATTTGACCTCGAAATGTGGCTAATTGTGGATACAAATACCAAAGTAAAATAAATATATATTCATTCATTCATTTTGATTTTAGTCCGGGGTCACCACAGTGACATGAACCGCCAACTTATCCAGCACATGTTTTACGCAGCGGATGCTTTTCCAGCCGCAACCCATCACTGGGAAACTACCATACACACTCATTCACACTCATACACTACGGACAATTTAGCCTACCCAATTCACCTGTACCGAATGTCTTTGGACTGTGGGGGAAACCGGAGCACCTGGAGGAAACCCACGTGAACGCGGGGAGAACATGCAAACTCCACACAGAAATGCCAACTGACCCAGCCGAAGCTCGAACCAGCGACCTTCTTGCTGTGAGGCGACAGCACTACCTACTGTATATATATAATAAAAATATATCCAAGTATCCAAAGATCAAAACATATTAATTGAAAGTATCCATCTTTATTTATTTCATGAACTGAAGAGGTGAGCTCTGTTAGTCTCTGTTCCAAATCCTAGTGAAGTTGCTCATGACTAGATAGAGTGCTACAGTACCTTTTAAGGGAACTTGCACGTGACATAAAAAACTAAACTGGAAGCTGTGTTTTTCCACTAGCTTTGCTGTACCTGACTAGATAGACTGCTGCCTATTAAGGGGACATGTATGTGACTTATAATCTAAACTGGAAGCTTTGTTTTTCCACTGATAGCTTGACTTTACTACTGTACAGTTATACTGCTTCCTATTTAGAGAGCTTGACATAAAAAACTAAACAAGAAGCTGTGTTTTTGCACTGACAGCTTGGCTGTACTACTGACTAGATAAACTGCTCCCTTTTAAGGGAACTTACACATGACATTTTAAAGCTAAACTGAAAACTGTGTTTTTCTACTAGCTTGGCTGTACTACTGACTAGATAAACTGCTCCCTTTTAAGGGAACTTCTATGTGACTTAAAAACACTAAATTGGAAGCTGTGTTTTTCCACTGAGATTTGCTGTAGTACTGACTATTTAGACTGCTCCCTTTTAAGGGAACTTGCACATAATGGAAGCTGGAAGCTGCATTTTCTACTAGCTTTGCTGTATTTCTGACTAGATAGACTGCTGCCTTTTAAGGGAACTTGTAAGTGACTTAAAAAAAAACTAAATTGGAAGCTGCGTTTTTCCAGCTTTGCTGTGACTGACTGGATAGACTGCTTCCTACAGTATTAAGGGAACTTGTACTGTACATGACTTCTAAAAAGCTAAACCGGAAGCTGTTTTTTTTTCCACTGATAGCTTTGCTGTATTACTGACTAGATAGACTGCTCCCTTTAAAGGGAACTTGTACATGACTTATAACTAGTTAAACTAGAAGCTGCTTTTTTCCACTGATAGCTTTGCTGTTCTACTGACTAGATAGACTGCTCCCTTTAAAGGGAACTTATACATGACTTTTAAAAAGCTAAACTGGAAGCTGCGTTTTTCCAGCTTTGCTGTGACTGACTAGATATTCTGCCTTTTAAGGGAACTTGTACATGACTTATAAAAAGCTAAATTGGAAGCTGTGTTTTTCCACTGATAGCTTTGCTGTGACCGACTAGATAGACTGCTTCCTACAGTATTAAGGGAACTTGTACATGACTTCTAAAAAGCTAAACCAGAAGCTGTGTTTTTCCACTGATAGCTTTGCTGTAGTACTGACTAGATAGACTGCCTTTTAAGGGAACTTGTACATAAAAAGCTAAACTGGAAGCTGCGTTTTTCCACTGATAGCTTTGCTGTGACTGACTAGATAGGCTGCCTTTAAAGGGAACTTGTACATGACTTACAAAAAGCTTAACCAAAAGCTGCGTTTTTGCACTGATAGATTTGCTGTAGTACTGACCAGATAGACTGCTCCCTTTTAAGGGAACTTACACGTGACATTTTTAAGCTAAGCCGGAAGCTGCATTTTTCTAGCTTTGCTGTATTACTGACTAGATAAACTGCTGTATTTTAAGGGAACTTGTACATGACTTATAAATAGCTAAACTGGGAGCTGTGTTTTTCCACTGATAGCTTTGCTGTACTAATTGTGCCATTTTTGGTGACTATAACTTTAAATTCAAATGAGCTTGTGCCTTCAAAAGAGGGCGGGGCTACAAACACCTGTGTGTCAGCATAGTGGCAGATTCAAAAACAAGACTAGCATCCTATGCTATCCTGAAGTTTATTCTAAAACATTCATCAGTTAGCTTGTTTATTTGTGCTCCAACCTTCTGACAGGTGAAATTCCGCAAAGCATTATGGGTAATGTAGTTTTTCAGCACAAATGATTCTGTAAAGCATGGTTGTGTTAAAAATAAGTTGAATTAACACAACTAATGAGTTCAACAGAAGCTTATACAGTCTTTGATGGCGTTTTCTACTGTAGTCGATACAGAAATCAGAAGTTAAGCTGATAAAAAAGAAACATAAAAAGCTGTAACGTTGCGTCAATGTCATATGTGCATGTATTCAGTGACATTTAGGGCTCTAGGCAGAAAAATGCCATCTCGGCTCAACAAAGGTCAAATCGGAGCCATTACAGCCTTTCAAGTGTTGTGTTTTTACAGCGATAACTACTATTACACCACTTAACAGTGAGTCAGGCATCCACGAGCATCAGAAACATGCTTTAAACCAAGACTGAAGTGACTCTTCATCTTTTAAGGATCCTTTAGCCGATCTGCTATTGATCTGCCACGCTCACGGACATTTCAACATCATTTCTTGAGCTGGAGAATGAAACAGTGCAGTGAAATGAAACGCTAAGTGTTGGCAGCTGGACTCAAGGCTGTCCTTGTGGGAACATCATTGCACTGAAACACAGATGCTGCCTTTGAGATATGGTTTTTGACACTCTTTATTTATTTATATGCACGCTTTAGTTTTAGCTCTGCTGTGAATATAAATACAGCTGAGATTTATTCCGTGCATAATGACTGTCTTTGTTCTTCACAGGAATATTGCGTATCTTCAGACTGGCAGACTTTACTTCTCAAGCTGAAGTAGTTTTTTTTAATATGTGGTATTATGTGAGTAAATGATGACTGAGTGTTTTATTTATTTTATGCATTTTATATTATATAATTTTAAATATTTTTTTAATTTTATTTACAGTTAAGGTCAAAATTATTCGCTCTCCTGTTGTTATTTTTTTTTCTTTTTTAAATATTTCCCAAATGACGTTTACTAGATTCAGGAATTTTTCACAGTATTTCTATAATATTTTTTTCTTCTGGAGAAAGTCTTATTTGTTTTATTTCGGCTAGAATAAAAGCAGTTTTAAATTTTTTAAAAGCATTTCAAGGCCAATATCATTAGCCCCTTTAAGCAACATTTGTTTGGATTGTCTACAGAACAAACCACTGTTATACAATGACAGTCTAATTACCATAACTTGCCTAATTAACCTAATTAAAACTTTAAAACACTACTCAAAGTCGTCAGTGAATGAACAATGGTGCTTGTGTCCCGCGTGATTTTCGCTGACATCACAGCGCGCGCACCACAGACTATATCTGCACGCGCGATCGCGTTAATGTTCATATGAATGAGATTATAAACACACACACGCCTTATCACAGGAGCCACAGGCCAAACACACTGTCTGTCATCAATTAAAGCAAGCACAAACACTGACAGACTGTTAAGCAAACACGAGTCTTGTTTATTCAGCTCCGTGTGGAGAGCTGGACAACAATAAATCATTCGGGAAATGGAGATTTGAAACAACAATCTCCGCTATTTCTGTCACATACTCACGCACACCATGTAATGAGGTAGGATAGACTCACGTAGTATACACTGAAATCTAATTATAACTGGCCATATTAAAATCATAAAAATACACGGAAGTGAAGCTATCTAACTCCAATTAGGCTTCAAAAAAAAAAAAAGAGGTATTAATGGAAATGTACAGGCGACACTCAGTGAATTTAACCGCAAAATAAATTCAGAGTGCAAATTAATTGACGATCAGGGGGTCAACTTTTTTTTTTTTGTTAATGTTTTCAAATACATGCTTAAGTGAATCAATGTATTTATTTATTTATTTAAATTGTATCTTATTTATAAATAAAACATTTTTTTGTGTGTTTTGAGTAATATTTCAGAGGTAAATCAAACTATAAAAACTACACTCACCGGCCACTTTATTAGGTACACCTGTCCAACCGCTCGTTAACGCAAATTTCTAATTAGCCAATCACATGGCAGCAACTCAATGTATTTAGGCATGTAGACATGGTCAAGACGACCTACTGCAGTTCAAAGCGAGCATCAGAATGGGGAAGAAAGGGGATTTAAATGCAATTTAAACGCAAATGCCTTGTTGATGCAAGAGGTCAGAGGAGAATGGCCAGACTGGTTCCAGCTGAAAGAAAGGCAAAAGTAACTCAAATAACCACTCTTTAAAACCAAGGTCTGCAGAAGAGCATCTCTGAACACACAGCACGTCCAACCTTGAGGCGGATGGGCTACAGCAGAAGAAGACCACACCGGGTGCTTTGGGCTCATTAGTACCAGTTGAGCATTGTGTCAATGCCACAGCCTACCTGAATATTGTTGCTGACCATGTCCATCCCTTTATGACCACAGTGTACCCATCTGCTGATGGCTACTTCCAGCAGGATAACGCACCATGTCATAAAGCGTGAATTATCTCAGACTGGTTTCTTGAACATGACAATGAGTTCACTGTACTCAAATGGCCTCCCCAGTTACTAGACATCAATCCAATAGAGCACTTTTGGGATGTGGTGGATTGGCATCATGGATATGCAGCCGACAAATCTGCAGCAACTGCGTGATGCTATCATGTCAATATGGAGCAAAATCTCTGAGGAATATTTCCAGTACCTTGTTGAATCTACGCCACAAAGGATTACGGCAGTTCTGAAGGCAAATGGGGGTCCAACCTGGTACTAGTAAGGTGTACCTAATAAAGTGGCCGGTATGTGTCTAATTTACTTTACTTTTAGGCTGTATGTAGATGCAGTGTCTTGTGAACACGTACAGTGTCTATCGTGCTCTAGATTGGCTGGTTTCAGAGTTTTGAATGATTCTCTCTTGGACTGATTGGTGCAATTATCTATGAATCCCTTTAATAGTATGAACCGTAATAGGGGTGCTCAAATGTATGTTTATATTATCTATTATTTGAATTATAAATATGATTATTTTAGATGAAGATCAGCGCATACTATTTCTCATTATTTCAAGCACTGACACATTTAATTCACACTTATTTTGAACTGTAGGGGGCGCCACTATTTAGGCTTGTAGTGCAAATGCAATTTAACAATTGTGTTCACATGGTGCGATTTGTACTGCAACACAACTACAATGTTATTAATGAAAACAATGCCATTTTGTGTTGCTTTCGGCTGTAAATTTCATTCAAGGGCAACTAGAGAAGTGATGTATACTTCACTACCATCACTTTCCCCCACTTTTTTTCCCCACAACATATAAAGCATCAAACAATTGACCATAAAGAGGCAGAACTCACAAGACGTGCAACTAATACAAAGTTTCTGACACTGTTAGAGAAATAGAAGAGGATGAAGATGTGACGTGGGCTCTTTTGGGCTCATAGAAGACCAGTGGAGCTGCATTTTAGATCATTTATAGAGATTTTAAAGCGCGTGATGGACGTCCAGCCAGGAGAGCTTTGCAATAGTTCAGTCTAGATGCGACAAGTGCTTAGATGAGACTCCATTAGGGAAAAGGAGTTTAGAGTCCTTGTGGGGAAAAATCAGCAGTGCTGCGTTTACTTTAAGCTGAAGCTCTTTCAGTATGTGGGCTATCATACTAAAAGCCCACTGAAAGAGGTGAGAACAAAGACGCGGGACTTAAGAAAGTTTAATTCAACCACGGGCATTTTCTTCTTTTTTATTGCTTTAGGAAACTCTAAAAATACAGCATCGTTTAAACCCCATGTTTGGTCAAATTGGATTAAAAAATGTCATATAAATTTAATTAAAAAAAAAATGAACCCAACGTTTGGTTTGTCAATATTTGATCCAATGCTGGGTTAAAACAAACCAGCAGTTATTATTACAGTTTGATTTTTAACAGAATGAAGTATTAAAGATTTCATTGTCTCTCTTGTTCCCCTTCGACTTAAAAATTGTTTTAATTATAACAAAATTGTCGCAATAAAAAAAAGTCCAAAATATGTAGAAAACAACAATTTTTTAAAAAAATGCTGGATTGTTGTAACCTACTATTGGGTCATATATGGACAGACCCATCCAATGGGTTATAAAATGCCCCGTTTACACGTTCTTTTAATTGTGACCCATATCCAACTAATGTGTTTACACTTGCTATACAATTTACGACGTCACGCATGCGCATAGGCGGGTTCTAGCACCTGCACCACACTAGCCACGATGGAAGAAATTGTCTTGCTTTTAGCTCTGTGAAGTATGTGAATTTCCCCCACCTTTATATGATTTTGAGGAGGAGGAAAGGGCCGCCATCGCAACTTGCGCCTATAGTTTATATATGGTGTCCTCCACCATCCAGAGGAATTTGTGGGTACGAGAGAGATCTCAGGTCTGGTGGGAGCAAATTGTGGCGTTCACATTCGTTTCATTCAGAAAGGCTTTTAAAGCATCCGTCCGTCTGCTGCTGCTTTCAGTTTATGGCAATAAATGTGATGTAAAATGGCATTCAGACTCACATTATTAGCATTTAACACTGAATAAAGCACATGAGGTGTACCTGAGGTGATCACTGTCATAGGTTTCCAACACAGGCTCATTCTGAAAACGTAGTGCCGTGGACGTTTCTGGAGACCGCGAATTATGTAGCCGGAGGTACGTATGGCGTCATTTCTTTTTTTTTAAACGAACGCTACGTACGCCATTGCTTTTCGCGCTCACCAACTGACCGCTCACCTCCGTGTGGAGGGTTTTCCCTCTGCAACCAGTTTGTCCCGTTAGCTCGTCATGTTACTATGGCGGACTTGAGACGCAGAGAGGAGTTGACGACGATGGGGTTCGAGTCCGGGGAAGAGCTGTTGCAGAAATCAGGTAAGACAAGAACAGAATCCAAAAAATAAAATGAACAAGTAAATAACAGGGTGCGGTAAAATCTGAAAACGTGGTAAAAATCAGACGAGGGCTTTTCTTTTTCTTGACTGCTTTTGTAAACCGTTGGTTGGGTTCAGGAAGAAGTGGGTGGGCGGGTCAATGTGTAAAATTGGTTGGGTTTAGGGAAGGAGGAGGGTGGGTCAGTCAGTCGATTGGCCGGCCGGCGGCCATTCAGTCAGACAGACAATCAGTCAACAGCGGCCTCTGGTGGGTTTATGTGAGAACAGCGGGTGCGAACGGCACTCGCGAAAGAAATTTGAGATGTGAAAAAGCACACGCAGCGGCCTCTCGCGGATTCGCAAAAACAAAAACTGCAAAAATACGTACCTCCCGGGACGTATTTTGTGGTCTCCAGAAACGTCCACGGGACTACGTTTTCAGAATGAGCCTGGGTTGTAG